>PELC01000073.1:0-162922 GCA_005212705.1 Curvularia lunata | reverse complement strand
AAAAGGAAAAGGTGGCAGCTTACTTCGCGGTACCTGGAAAGGTAGATCTTCAGAGCTTCCGAGTAGTTTTCGAAGCCGAGTGAGGTCATGGCGAAGAGAATGTCCTCTCCATTGACCGTCTTGCGCTTCTCCTGCTGACACTTTTCGGAGGCTACGGAGAGAATTAGCGGCTAGCCCAGCATTTCAATGGAGAGAAAAACACTACATACCCTCGCTTGTAATGAAGGAGATGAACTCGCTGACACACTCCTGCATGCACTCCTTGGCCTCCTTTGCGATTTTGGCGTTTTCGGGAAGAGCCATCTTCATGATTCGAGCGACTGGAGCAAAGTTACGTATGTTAGCATCTGAGGCAGAACCAGGACTTGTGCTTGAGCACTTTGGAGTCAATTGTGGCGGGGAGGTAGAAGAGTATGGAGGAGAGGGCGACATGACGCAGGCTGCACGTCGGGGAGTTTCCAGGTACCGCAGGGCGCTGAGTGGCTGGAGCAAAGTACAGATTTACGCGATTCGACGCAGGCACGCGCAGGTGGAGAGGGAGATTCTGCGGGCATCCAGAGAGAGATGTGCGGCGGTTGGAGCCATTCGTCGACGTGCAGATAAAAGGACGGGGGCGGGCAAATCAACGAGGGGGGAGGGAGGGCCAGAGAGAGAGGGACGTACCATTGGCGATTGGAAGCCATCGATCTTGCTCCTTGACCTCGAACTCGTAACCAATTTGAGCTGTGTTCTCCTCTGTGTTCCGGTCCATGGGCTGTTCTTCGTCAGGCGACTGGACTGGTTCCACGCCCTCCTGCTTTGGGGGTGAGGCCGACATTTTAGCGGTTGCGCGGTCGGCAGGCGTATGCGCTGGCGGCGATTTTGTTGGCAACCACGTCACTGGGAGAGAAGATGGGGCGAGCTGGCGGCCGAGTCTGCAGGCTGCGGGTCACTGGTGTAACGAGGATGCTGAGGCGAGGAAGCGGTTAGCGGCATGCAACGAGTGCAGACAGGATGGACTTGGGAAGCAGCTGACGACGTACGAGGGTAGCTGCGACCGAGTGGAGAGGGCGGGGGACACGCGAACTGCTTTGTCGAGTCAGCGAGAGAGCAAATGAGCGGGCCGAGAGGGTGACGACGGCTGCGCCTGCACCTGCGACTGCGACTGCGACTGCGACTGCGACGGCAATGGCAGCGGCGATGGCCACGGCGACTGAAACGGTAACGGCGACGGCGACGGCGGCCGAGGCAAGTTCCTGATGGCGACGCAGGCAGGAGCCACTGTCGCACCCAGGGCGGAACGCAGGCAGGAGCAAGCGGCCGGTGGGCAGAAGTGGCAGGCGCGATGGCGACGGGGGAGGCGGCTGCGACACGCAGAGCGAGTCGGCGGGCCGGCTGGAGACAAGTGACGGCCACTTACACGTATCCAGAGGGGCCTGGTGTGTTCCTGTCGCGCTGGTGGTAGCCTGGCAGCCCGTGTGACGATGGCTGTCTGGCGTGGCGATGGATTGGCCGTGGGACGATATGCAAGCAGTCGTTGGGGCAAGAGAGCAGGGCGACGGCCTAGCTTGGGTCCAGGGCGTGTTTCGGGCGCAGATGGGCGTCGGTCTGGTCAATGGATTCCACGAGCGGTCCGCTTTGGTCGCGACGGTCGTGTAGGTGAGCAAGATGGTAACGCGCCTGCCAATAGGAGCGCGAGGAGAAGATATGGGGGGAAGCTCAGAGCGCGCCCGAGATGGGGGCGAAGCTTGGACGTTGCCGTGGACACGGCCCATTCAATTGTCCGCTGGCCGCTCTGCGCTCACGGTACGCACCACTCTCGGCCCGCCCCGCATCCACTTCACTCGTTTCTGCTGCTCAGTTCAATTCATCTCAACCGCACCAGAACCACAGCCTGAGCCCGCCCGCGCGCCCGCCCGCGCATTCTCATCCGAACGTCTGTCCTGCCCTCGACCACCGGCCCGTCGTCAAAGTACGCCTGCAAACTCCATGCGCTAGTCGGCGATCCTCCTGCAGGCCGTGCCACCAGCTTTCATTCGACAGCCCTACGCAATCCCACGTTGCAAGTCCCTCTTTTGCCCCATCCGCGAAGCCACGAATACAGGGCCTATTCTCCTAGACCACACCCAGACTCCACTGCCATCTGCTTCATCCACCCCTCTTTCGACACTCGACTGACACTGCGAGAAGAGCCTCTTGGCCTCTCCCCCACGCACATCGTCATGCCAAGTCTTCCTTCTGCACTCCTCCATATTTCTTTTGATTTCCCATGCCAACGTGTCTTGTCCTCAACACAATCCCAGCCGTCTGCAGACGTCAGTCTGGAATCCTTCTTGTTGGGCTCGGTTGCATATACAGCCTTGCCCTCTCAGCTTCACTATTCTCTCCACCGCCCCATGACGTTCGCGCTAGCCACCAACGGCCTCGGAACCTCACCGTTCATCCTGCTCTTCGCCTAGACATCGTAGCCGGTACCCTATGAGCTACGTGTCCACGGTCATGGTACGCTGATTGCCGATCGGTGCGTCAGCTCAATCGGGCCCAACTGGACAGCTCATCGTGCAGCACTGCCTAGGGTGCAGAGCACGTGCTAATTGCTTGTTAGTTCGGCCTCGAAACCTATAGTCTTCGGCACTTTTTCATTCGTCAGCTGTACAGCCAGTGCCTAGTCCATCTGGCATGTGGGGGGGCATAGTGCTCTCGACGTCCTTCATCATCGCACTGCGCTGACGTGCTGCCGTTGCCTCACTAATCACATTTCCAATATTGTATATCGCAGTGTGAGCTATAGTACCAGAGCTATTTCCCCACTCCTCCCCCATGGGTCCGATCTCGACTTGCCAGGGGAGGCTATGCTGTCATATCGTGACATGCTTCGTAACGTTTAGCCACCGAGTCACGCCCTTGACAGCGGCCCTACAGTCCGATACGGAATGAGCTATGCTCTTCCGTAAGAGCCCGTCTCCATCTCTCCTGACTCTGCTGGCCGACATCCTGCCGCGTTGACGCTCCAAGTAACACCCACGTGGAACCAAGCATACGTCGTGCACCCTCCCTGTCAAAGAAGTGCCGCATGATCTGGCACCCTTCTATTGCCCGGGCTGTTGAACAACCTGGATATTGTTCTTCTTCTGCAATGCCAAAGTCAGCTGTCCGTTTCCCTTGCAAGATCCAACCACTCAATCATGACGTGCCACATTGGTGCACAACAGGCATACGTACCTTCCAGCTTTCCATCTCATCCTGCTTCGACTTGTACTGCTTGACTAGCTCTTCTAGCGCCTTCTTGAGACCGTCCGAGTTAGTCTGCAGAATGGGGACAACCTCCTTGACCGTACGCTCAGTCAAGACGCCGTTGATCATACGGAAGCATTTTCGGTCGCCTGAAAGTGGCTGTAGCGTCTCTAGGACAAGCCTAGTGTATATCAGTAAATTTCTTGTGCAGCTCATGACTTGGCCAGAAGCAGCCTGCTTTTGAGGGGGACAGAGTAGACAACTCCTCCAAAGGGTCAAGGGGCTGGATCGCCGAAGAAGCGGTGTGACCACCATGGCAGAGCAGCAGGATTTGATGCTTCACACGCAATATGGAAACTTACTTGTGCTCCTCAGATTCCTGCTCGATGTCGCCAATCTTGGAGGCAATGGTTTGTAACGTGTTTTTGTAATTCTGATATGTTGTTTGAAGCTCTGCACTCTGTTAGCACCTTGAAACCAATTCTCAAAACAAGAGCTGGTCCTGTGTACCTTGTTGCTTCTTCAGCTGTGCTTGGGAGGCCATGACGACTTGTGTTGGGTGTGCGTGAGTGAGAGACCGCTCTGGTTGCGGGGAACTCGGAGGAGAAAAAGATTGTCGAACAGGCAACACAGTGCCACCCACAATCACCCAGAGAAGACTTTGCTCGCAAGTGAATTTGGCAAGATGCCAATGACTAATCTACCTGAGAGTCTCCGAACAAAAGCGCGTATCAAACTAGGGCCGACGTTGGAGCACGAGTCCGAAGAGAGGCGCGCTCGGACGTAGGTACGGTCGATAGTTCGCGAGATCTCCAGCGATTCGTCCAAGAAACCGAGATCAGATTGGCTCTCTTTGCACTGCAACGTCCACGCGCCACCCACGATACACATGCACACACGACAAACCAACGCTTCCTAGCTCGAATTGACTGACACACGAATACGTGGCTCAACCATGCATCCCCATCTCCACACCGAAGAAGTCCAAAAGAGTGCGCCCTCACCCCACCCATGCGCCCCCTCCCTCTCTCAAAACGACACCCAGAGACATCCCAGCTAACCTCGGCACTCTCAGGTTGCGCCGACGTCGTCGCCGCCCTCGAAGAATGCCACGCCCACGGCTTCCTTTGGAAAGTTACCGGTAACTGCACCGACGCCAAACACAAGGTCAACATGTGCCTGCGCGGCATCCGGCTTGAGCGCACGCGCCAGAACCGCGAGGCGGCAAAGGAGAAGCGCGAAAGGATAAAGAAGGTGTGGAAGGAGTTGGATGAGAACAAATAGGTCAATAGACGAGAGCACGGATACATGAAAAGAGAGGGCGTAGCAGAAGCTGTGGCAAGGGTTTTTGCGGATTACAATTACATCCCGAGAGAAGAGCATTGGGACAGGAGTTTTGAGAGGACATGCACCTTGTGGTTGTTCGAGTCTACTTGTGTTCATACGGCGCGATATCTTACGGAGTCATGGAGTATCTGGTAGGGATATCTGTACTATTACAAAGGCCAGGCTCGCATATTCAACTGCAAGCCAACAAAGCCTCTCAGTTCAAAAAAACAAAACACGCTACTCATCGTCCGAGTTCTCGTTAGATGTGCCGGCTGCCGGTGTACCAGCCAGAGGCGTAGTACCCAAGCTATCTAGTCCTCTCTCAGTGATGAGTCGGCCTCCTCCCTCCATGCCAGTGCCAGGTAGCGCTGGAAGACCAGACTCTTGTCGCAACTTTTCATACTCTTCGCCCGTCTTCTGTAGCTGTTCTTGGAGGTACTTTTTCTGTTCTTCGATCCTTGTCTTATCATCCTTGAGATCTTGCAGCTTTTGTAAAATCATGTCTTTTCTTTGCCTCTTTGCCTGTATGTCGATGGTTAGGCCTTGGAGGACGTCATCCAGGTCAGGCAGAGGCGTGATTCGAGGCGGTGTTCTGGTGCCATCGTCCTCATCTTCGATCTTCTGGCCATATCGTCCTGCGCGTGCTTGGGCTGCAGCAAACGCATGATTTCGCTCTTCGTCAGAGTCGCCCGATCCGTCATCCCCTGACACACCCTCGGCGTCGTTGATGAGCTCTGCCATCTCTGCCCGCCGCCGCCTTTGGGCTTCTTTTTCTGACTTGCGGCCAAGTGCTATCTTGCCATCCTCTACAAAATCGTCAAAGCCCTCCGCAATGTCTTCGTCATCGTGAACTAAGCGGGTCTCTCCCCACTTGTCTTTGGGCCGTAGAGAGATTTCATTTCTGTGTTGTCTGAATTCGTCCTCTCCCTGGTCGTCAGATGCCCAAGCTCCGTCCTCGTCATCAAACGCCCTCTCTTCCTGTGCCAACCGCCGTCTTCGTGCCTTCTTCTCCTGTATCTCGGCTTCTGTAGGGATTGCGGACGAGGTCTCGAGCGATGCGATAGGTCCGAACTTGGAGGCAATATCTAACGCGCGACTTTCTTCTTCTTCTTCGTCGCCAGATACTTTAAGATCTCTTGGCGTTGACGGTGTTGAGTTTCGCAGTTCGGCGATATAATCTTTGCTGTATTCGGTGGGTTTGGTAGTTTCGGATACGAGTGGTGAGCGAGCTCGTAGCTGTGCGCTCTTCTCCAATGCTATGCGACTGAGGTTCGCCTTTTTCGGCGTCACGACTGCGGAGTCGCTCGATTCTTCGCCTTCATTGCCATCTTCCCCAGCACCAAAGGATATCCTTAGTGAAGAGCGCTTCTTTGATTTACCAAGCGCAGGCCGCTTGACGACTACAAGGTCAGTTAGCACAGAGCCCTTGCCAGCTTTCAGGTAGGCCTGGAAAGGTTCGCTGTGAATTTTCCCAACGTCAGAAAGGCTGGTAATCGCGAACAAGTTGTTACTTACCTGTAGGCTTCTGTACTTCGCTCTGTGAGCTGTTGGCGCTGTCGGCAGACTCGTCATCGTCGTAGCTACCAATTTTACGCGCCACGCGCGTGGAACCAGATCTTTTCATTTTTGACACCTGTGTATTCTTCCTCGGCGCTCTCACAATTACTTGAAATTTGTGACGGGTTGTTGAAGGGCGGATCATCGCGCTCACATGTTGCTACTGCCGCCTGTGCACGGGCCCTCCGCAAAAAGCCCTAGAGCTATCCCACTATGCGCAGCACTACTCTTGCTCGTTGAACACCACGCGCGACATAGGCTCACACACAACGCGACCCCGCGACCGTAGCCACTTTACAATCCCAGTCGCTGCCCTCACGGAATCCAAAAAGTCCAAAAGCACAACTTTGCTGCACTATTCAATATGCCGCAAGCACAGCCCGAGTTGAAGAAGGTAAGCTCTGAACGGGAACCTCAGTTACTTTTGCTTTGAAAGCCACCCCAAACTCCCTCTATTCGGAATATTCTCTTGTTAACTGTTTCTGACTGAATACAGTACCTGGAGAAGCGCGTTCTCGTGCAGTTGAATGGTAGCCGCAAAGTCATGGGTATCCTCCGTGGATACGATGTATGTACAACCCCAACTCTCTCTGTGTTGTAACCAAGCTCACTTCTGCGCAGGTATACCTGAACATTGTACTCGACGAAGCGCTGGAGGAAAAGGCGGGCGGTGAGAAGGTGCGCATCGGCATGGTAGTCATCCGAGGCAATGCCGTCGTTATGCTTGAGGTATGTCTATATTTTAGAACATTTGTCCTACATGCTAACCAGGACTACAGGCGCTCGACCGCATCAACCAGGATGTTCCTAAGATTGGACGATAAGAGCGCTGACGCGACCGCAACGAGCATTACAGAATCGGCGGTGTATGGGACAAGCGCGAAAGCGAAGCAATTGGACAGCTCATGGGACATTTCACGGCGCATTTGGCGTTTAAGGCGCAAATACCAATAGGCATGCCTTGACAGGCACCCCTTTCCACCGCCTGCTTGTTCCGAGCACTTTCTACGTACGGAGGGACACTTCTTGCACAACGACTGTTTTGACAGACTCGGTATTCACGCGACGGCATAGTACCCGTACGATACCACGTGAGGAATCATTAATAGAACATTGAAGCGCGGTAGGGTAAAATGATCAATAGAGAAAGAACAAGAAAGACTCAAGTGTCATGGCCGCCAGCCGTTACTACCGTCAGCATCAGAATCAGAGAATGCAACAGTTCACAGTTGGAACGTTTAAGAAAGTTATTTGCACATTGCGCTTCAAACTGAATTATTGACGATTGATTCCAGCAGCTAAGAAGTCAACTATAACTTTGCTTTCTGATGGTCGTTCTTGAATTCCTCCACCAGTTCCCACGCAATCTCGGCATATGGCTTCATCATCTGCCCATACTCGTGCGCCTGGGCGCTACTTGCTTGTCGAAGAGCATATCTGGCAGCAATGCCTTGCATAATGATAGCAAGCCTATACGTGCTGAAAGCATTCCCCCAAGTAAAGTCTGGTCGTGGATCCCAGCCCGCCACTTCAGAGTACCAGGCAATGAGCTGCTCGCAGGAAGGCAGACCAGGCGTAGCGCCCGGCTGGAAACCCTTATGTGCGCGTCCAATAGTCGCAGCCTTCTGGCTCGAAGCCGTGATGTAAGGGGACAAGACGTTGTTCAGATCTGAAAGCGGATGGCCAATGGTGCTCATTTCCCAGTCGAGAATGCCAATGACACGGGGCTCTGTCTTGTGGAATACAACGTTGTCTATCTTGTAGTCGCCGTGGACAAAAGTGGCGCGATCCTTGGGCTGTGTCTTTGCGTCTTTGAAAAAAGCAACCATCTCGTCTTGATGTGGGATCTTGCCGACTGGCTCGCCGGTCTCCTTGTCCTTAGCTGATGCTTGCGACTGCGATATCGTGTTGAAGGTAGAAATTTGGCGGTTATAGAAGCCAGAGGATTTGCCGTAGGAGGCGAGATCCACCGAAGCTGGGTCAACGCGATGGAACTTGGCCAGCGTTGTAATGGCGGAGTGCCACCTACAGATCGCGTATGTTAGAAAGGAGTTCAGTAAAGTGTGAAATTTTCGGGGTAGATTGGAAGAGTATCTGATCATACATTTTTGTTCTGTCCTCCGGAGAAACATCAGGAAGGACGGGATCCTCGAAGATGCGGCCGTCAAGGAATTCCATGATGTAGAAGTCGGTTCCAATAATCTTTTCGTCTTGACAGAGACATAGCGCTCGTGGAACAGGGACGTCTGTCTTTTCCAACGCATGGATGATGCGGTATTCGCGATCAACTTTGTGCGCCGTCTACAAGGAAGTCAGGCTTTCTCCGTCGGGGTTGGTGTGGAGAAGTGTACCTTTGAGAGCAGCTGGCCCGGAGGCTTCTTCCTCATGACATATTTCTTTCCAGTTTTATCCGTCAACTGGTAGGTCGGATTGGACTGCCCATATCCAAACTAGTTTGTGTATCAGCAAAACATATCGTTCATGTTGAGCTTCTTTCCAGAGCACACGCGATCGCTCCGAGGCACGCATACCTGCTTCACATCCAAAGGAACCTGGATTTCAGGCACATTATCAGAGATGTAGCGCTCCAGAGACGCTATGTCAATGGGCTGTCGAACCTTGCCAGCCATGATGAGTGGGTTTGGAGAGAGCACATGGCCGTGGGCGCACAGTGATGTAGCTGGTGCGGTTGAGCATCACCGAGCCACTGGGCCTCGGCAACTTGTTGAACATGGGGGGATGTCTCTCGCCGAGCCGGGAACTCCGCATTGAGCGGAATCGGGATGAACACTAGCATTCAACCAAATTTCCTGCTAGAGGCGACTCGACGCAAGTAGATTCGAGTCTCTTTGGACTGAACTCCAAGTATACTCAAGAATATCTTTCCACATGTACAGGCTTCCTTCGGACCGGATGTAATTGCTTGTCCCTTGGACTGATCTGAAACATGGATGCTTGCAATATTCCATTCCACAATCATGCAGGGCACGTGCGTACTGTCCTCCTCGACAACACCATCAAATGTGTCTACACAAGCCGTTCTACGTCTTCGCAGGCCGGGAGCTGTAATTCTGGTGTTCTTCTGAGCCGTTTTATCTCACGTGCCCACGCGTTCGCGCATATTCGGGACGCAGGGACCAGCATGCGGGTCTAAGGACAAGGGCACGGCTGCTCCTTCAAAGTCTGGTCCATAATTCACATCTGGTCTTGTTGCTTATAGGCGGCCAAGGTCATGAAGGAATCCATCTAGGTAGATATCGGCATGGCTGGTCCCCCCTGGAGGTGGCATGGCGTCAACAGCAAGCCACCTTGTCAGACCCCTGACAAGTCAGTCACAGTCGTCAACTATCGACCGTCTGTCTCTGTTCAGTCTTGTAGAATGCGTCAGAGATGATCAGTCTGTCATGCCAAAAAACAAATGGTTCTCTGGTGGCGCTCGATTTATTGGTTCCTATCGGTCCCAGAGTTGGATGGCGTCAATAAACAATTGGGTGGCATACAATGTTTGCGTGACATGGTGCGACCCTAACAAGACATGCATTAATATATGAGGGACGGGACATTGCAGGCAGACTCGAGGAGACATGTCGCATAAAGAATAGGAGACGCAGGTCCCCTATATGTGGTCGTCGTCGCCCTTCATTGGGCCGCCGTCGGGTAAATAATCTCCCTATACTGTTGCCCGTGACTTGGCTGCCCAGACCCCTGCGCTCCCCTCTTATCAAAACAAACACCGTCCTTAGCCCAACCTGACGTCTGCTCCTCCGAACAGGTCTACCCTGCTACCAGCTCGCCCCGGCATGGCTTACCCCCAGACTCCCAGGCGCCTTGGGGCGCGCCCTGCCTTACACCCCACGGCCTCGTCACCCAACCTGAACGCCGCAAGCAGAAACATGGCACGACAAGCCTCCCTCTCAGCACTCGTAGGAGCCGGCCCCTCACCATCGCACAGAATGGGTGCCGACGGCCAGGATATCGATGTAGGCGACACCGTCGACGTCCCCGGCGGCATGGTCGGCGTCGTCAAGTTCGTGGGCAGCATTCGCGGTAAACAAGGAGTCTTCGCCGGCGTCGAACTGAACAGAGAATATGCTGCGCGGGGCAAGAACAACGGCGCAGTCGATGGGTATGCAGACCAAGACCTATGCACACATGGGCGCACCCACTGACGGCGATGCAGCACGCAGTACTTTGATACTTCTGTCCCTGGCTCAGGCATCTTCCTCCCCGTCCATCGCGCCCAAAAAAGGGTGTCAGGAGGCTCCTCTGATTTTGCGCCCGAGCCCGTGACGCCCTCCTACCCCAACTTCAGCCTGTCGACGACCGATAAGCCCAACTTTAGCCATGATGCACCAAAATCCAAATTCTCCCAGTCTATCGGGCCTGGTGTCCGCGCGACCAGCCCACAGGGCAAGTCCAGCCTGGGCCGCTCTTTTGCACGACCGGAATCGCCATATCGACAGAAGCAAGGCTTGAGTGCGTCGCCGCAGCGGAATGGCTCACGCACACCATCTGGCTTCTCCAAGAGCGCAATCGGCGCACCACCGCGCTTCGCAAGTCCTGCTCCTCCTCGTTTTGCCAGTCCTGCCCCAAGGGCTCCTCCTCTGCAGAAGCCACGAACACCAGGCCCTCAACGATCCTACTCGCGAAGCAGCTCTCGCGTTGACCATCAGGACATCATTGAAGAAGACACAGAAACAACTCCCATCGGTGCAGCGCGCACTAGCAATGATTCCATATCTAGTTACAAGCATCGCCGGCCGGGCTCGCGGCTAGGCTCATCTCCAAGTGAAGAGGTGCAACGGCTGCAGGCGCTCTTGGAAGAGCGAGAAAGGCAACTAAAGGAGCAGGCTACATCGCTCAGCGAAATGGAAGCCAGTCTTGCCGAGATCCAGAGCCTGATACCAGAAGATGGACTGGACATTAGCAGCAATGAGCCCAGTGATGTAGCGCAACTACGAGCACTTCTGCGGGAAAAGAACGATAAGATCGCCATGCTCACGTCCGAGTTCGACGCACATCGCTCTGATTTTCGAAGCACCATTGATACCCTTGAACTCGCAAGTACCGAAACTGAACGCGTATATGAAAAGAAGGTCGAGGAGTTGACGGAAGAGCTGCGGGAATACCAATCTCGTAGCGAAGACGTTGAGGCTGTCGCTATGCAGCTGAAGCAACTGGAGGAGCTGGTCCAAGAGCTTGAAGAAGGCCTGGAAGACGCACGCCGAGGTGAAGCAGAGGCCCGAGGCGAAGTCGAGTTCCTCAGGGGCGAAGTAGAACGTGGTCGTTCCGAGCTTCGCCGCGAGCGCGAGAAGGCTGCTGCTGCTCTCAAGGGCGCCGGCGCCGTGGTCGATGCGCCTCATAGTCCAACTCAAAGAGAGGTAGAGCAACGTGACGACGAAATCCGAGGACTCAAAGCCATCATTCATTCCTTGAGTTCGGGTGGAGACGACCGCGTCCGTTCACCTCTGACAACACAAGGACCCTCTGCAGATGCCGAGGAGCTTCAAAAAGCAAAGTCAGACGTAGAGCGTCTCGAGCGCGAAAAGGAGGAGCTCCGTACTCTTGTGGAGCGCAAGGCTTACAGAGAAGAAGAGCTAGAGCGCGAGGTTGAAAAGCTCAAGAGCCAGCTTGGTCTCGTAGAGCAACGCGACAGCATGATCAGCAACGGCCTGTCGGAAGTCACAGCCGTGCAAGACAAACCATCAGAGCGCGACTCCAAAGATACAGTCATGAACTGGAAGGATTCGGCGCAGCTTTCTCAACGCAACACTCCTCCCGCTCTCGCCATCATGCCAGAGTCTGATGGCCGCTCATCCGCCAACAGCAGCCACTTATGGTGCGAGATCTGCGAGACTGGAGGACACGACATTCTCAACTGCTCCGCCATGGGCGGAGACACTGCGCACCTACGCCCAAGTGACACCGCACACAAGAACCAAGCTATGGTCATTGAGGGTCTACGTGGTCTTTCCATCTCTGACTGTCGCCCTTCAATCCTTAACTCATCCAAGGCTCCGGGCAGCGCCCCTACTGCCCCCCTTCCCAACCCTTCTCTTACCACGTCTAATTCTGACCTGGTCCCACCCAAGGGCGCTGCCATTGCCGACCCGGATAAATGGTGTGCCCTGTGTGAGAGCGAAGGTCATGATGTCACGGCCTGCCCTAACGAAGATGCTTTCTAAGCACGCTTTTACTGATGCGAAAATGTACAATCACATGATGATTCCATAAGATATGGCGCAGCGCGTGCAACAAAAGATTAAGAACAAAGGCATCGTCACGTTTGTTAAAGCACGTCGTAGAAGGAGACCGTTGAAAGCCGTTGTTTTTTGCGTCCTTTTGAAAGAGCGTATGATATCCCCCTCTTCTCTCTCCATCTCTACCCTAAACCTGGGCCTTTTTCCTTCTGCTTCTTCGTCTTCCTCTTTTTTGGTTCTCGCTGCCCCATGTCAGTAGTTATGTAGGCCTTTTGCAAATTTTATCAAATCATATTAATATAATTTGTATCCTTGACAACCGTTCTGGTGCCAGATGATACAGCAAGCTTCTTGGTATAGAGGAAAAACTCTCGATTCCTTTACCTATAACTACTCTACAACAGATAAAAGATGTACATCCAAACTGAAATTTTTGGTGCGGGATATCAAACGCCTCAGAACACCCTTGTACCATGCATATGAACAGACAAACAAGCTTCCGTCGTCTATGCTCCTAGGCCTTCTTGCTCGACTTGTGCTTTTTGCTCTTCTTAGCCGCACCCTCCTTGAACTTCTCGGCCTCCTTGTACGCCTCTTCAACGGCCTCGCCCACCTTGCGCTTCTTCTCCCCAGTCTTGACCGACACCGTCATGCTGCCGGCGGCGCCTCCCTTCTTGGTTGCGTTGCTAATGGCGCGTTCGGCGTCTTCCCAGTCTGTGGCTCCGGCGCTGATTTCGTATCTGTTGAAGGTGGATTTGTTAGCCAGATTGTCATTGCAAGTGAAAAAGAAACAAGAAAACAAGACATTGACGGGAATAAGGGATCAAACATACTTGTGCAAAGGCAAAGCATCAATCATGCTCCTCTGTCTCTCCCGGTCCTCGGCCAAGAACTCATCGCCTCCCTCCTTCAACTCTTCTTCCAAGCTCTTCTCAAGCGGCTTGAAGCGTCGCGCGCCTTCATCTGCAGCCTCACCATCAATACCCTTGTCATCGACATCCATAGCCTCTGGCATCGTTTCTTCAACGGCACCCTCGATGACGTTGCGGAACGCCGTAGCTACCTTGCGCACAATCTTGACAAACATGGCCATGAGCTGGCTGGAGTTGAGATTGAGCTCCTTCTCCAAGTCTGAAAACTCTTTGCGCTGGAGACCAATGGCCAGGAGGATCGCAGATTGTAAACCCTTGATATTGACTGTGCCTTTGAGACGGCCTGTGAAGTAGAGGAATGCAATGGACGGGATCATGTCGAGGATGACGTGATAATCCAGCATGTTGTTTGCATAGGATTCAAGGCGCTTGAGATCGAAGGGGGTGAAAAGAGCGTCCAGCTCAGCCTTAGTGATGGGCTTAGCGGCGAGTTCGACATCGAGTTTGGATCCAGCTGAAGCAGACTCTTCTATGGAGAGGGACGTAACAGATGGGAAAGTGCGGAATTGATAAGACAGGAGGGTGAGGAAGCGCTTCTGGAAATCCTTCGCGAATGCCGCCACCCAGCTGCCATCCGAGGAGGTTGTTTCGAGTGAGCGTAGCATGATACATGTATGTTCTCCCGTCAAGTCATTGGGTGTTTGCCGAAGGTATACTGGCACAAATGATGCGCGTTTCCAGAACTTGTGCAGCTGCGCTGTGAGACCATATGATACGCCGACATAGTCGAGCTTGGGCGACTTCAGTTCTTGTAAACGAGCGAATAGCGGTGGCATCTCGCTCGCTTCCCTAATCCTGACGTTGTCCTTGAGAAGTGACGCGTCTTCCAAATCTTCTTCGGTTACTCTTCGCATCTGCTCCACCTCTTGAGGCTCCGTCTCAGACAAGCTGGCAAGCTTGCCATCGTAGAAATCAATCAGGAGCTGTAGGGCCTTGGATCCGTATCCCATGTTGACGTACTCCGGATTTGTTGCTATCCGCACCACACGGGCACCCGACAGGCTTGCAAAATTTTCGTCCTGGAATTGCTGAGACACAATCCATGGAATCAAATCGCCGCCTGCACGCTGTCCTCGGCTCAAGCTGTTCAGTACACTTTCCCTGCTAATCTGACCTTCCAATGCTACTTGAATAACACAAAGAGGTTCAGGAAGCTTGTTCTCTTCCGTTGGTCCCGTGAGAACGAACAGGTGGTGTGCTGGTGCGTCGGACATGAGCTGCAAGTCGTTGGGCGTATTCTTGTAGTGACTGGCAACATAGAGCGCCATCATCTTCTGTAGGAATTTTTCTGCGGCCGGGTTGTAGGAGAACAGGGTATCGCGGTTCACGTGAAGGAGTTGACACTTATCGGGATGGGGACATCCCTGTGTGGCAATCTTTCGCGGTAGAGTTGCGTCAAGACATAGGAGGTCGTTCATCCAGCGCTCGACGGAATCACCAGGAGCATATCGAATAGGCTCAGAAAGTGTGATCTCTCGCAGCGAGCGACCTGTCATTGTGGTTTCTGAGGCGTCCTTCGTCTCCTTTCCTGTTGAGCGATCTACGACGTGGGTCGAACCGTTGGCACCCTTGCCTCGTGATTGTTCACGAAGTTGCTGGATAAGCTTAAGAGACAGCGATCGGCCAGTACCCTCGTAACCATTGATTGTGGAGGCCATGAAGACCAGATAAGGACCCATTAGCTTCCGGACCAGTGGCAGAGGAATAGCCGCAGCTTCATCAATGACCAACAACTCCGCTTGGCCTAGAACGTGCGAATCTTCGGGCTTGATGTACTGTATTACTTGTCGGTGCTGGCGATGTAGCTCGATCCTGACAATGGCCTTGTTCTGGTCGGGTTGGGTGGACTGCATGATAGTGTAGTCTTGGTGATCTACGTAGTTGAGCGAATCGAAACCCTTGAGGATAAACTCGAAAAGCGTCTTCAAATTCTCTGGACTTGGTGATGTGATGTAGATATTGCTGTAGCCGTGCGCGACTGCTGCTGCTACTGCTACGCCCAGAGCCGCTGATTTACCACGACCACGAGCCGCGGTCAAAGTAACGGTACTTCGCAGTGTCTTCTCCACGATAGCTTCGACGAATGTGAGCAGGGCCTTTGCCTGATCCACAGTCTTCGCGAGCTTGACCAAATCTCCAGTAGGAGGCGAGTCCGCGAGTGATTCCTTGATCTCCGCCAGTTCTTTCGCCTTTGGTGTCTTGCCCTCCAATTCTGGATCTGGTGGTGGTAATTGCTTGACATGCTTTCCGCCGGAAATAGGAAGCACATTAAGCTCATCGTCTACAACCAAACAGCTGTCGCATTTTCCGAGTGACAGCAGGAATCGTTCGTTGAAGCGCGCGACGACGTCGCTGTGCGCCTCGGTTCGGTATCTCGAGTGAATATCCATGGACATGGTATACAGCTGCTTCAAGCTGCTCATGCCCTTCAGCAAGAGTATAACTAATCCTCCGCCCTCTACCGTCTCGATCGTCCGTGCAAGGAGATTAGGTGTAAGCGCTTCGAAATCCTGCAAGATACACATGCCGTATGTGTTACCCAAAATCTTTTCTGTTTCCTTGTAGTAGACATATCGGATGTTTTGCGTCGAGATGAATAGCTCAAACGGATCCTCGGTATCGACGTCGCGAATGCCTCGCTTGATCTCGTTCTTGATCTTCTTTTCGCGCTTCTTACGGTGGCTGGAGAATCCCAGCAGTTTGTTCTTGTATGCCCAGAGCACTGATTTGTTCAACTTGACGTCGACGTTGAGCAGAATGTGGTAGAGGTTGACAATGACGTCCTTTTGGCGATCGCCAACAACGACAAAGAAGCTGCGCTTCTTTTCCTGTGCGCCATTGCGAATCAGCGCTGGTATGCGAGAGTCGATGGCTTTCTTCGGCATCTTGAGAGCTGCGCAGGCGGCGGCGCCTCTTCGTAGTCAACTGTGTTAGTGTGGCGCAAACGTTTAAACAACGGAAAACGAGTCGCAAGGTGCTCTGAGGTGGTCGAAAGGGCAGTGACACCTGCTGCTCGTGTTGTGGTGGGATTGACGGCGCGTGAGAGCAAAAGTTCTGGCCGCCGAGGAAGCTTCAGGGTTCCGAGAAAATAATTGTTATCGATAACGAAGTTGCGCTAAGACCGCGCAAACTCGTCCCATCGATTACTTCCATTGAGCTCTTTCCCTTAAAAATAAATATGCTATGCTACAAGAACAGGGTCATTGTGGGCAATATGCGCAGCTCTTGTGCTATGCGTTCTCATCTCGGCCATGGTTCACACGGATTCCTCTGCCAGTTGCTTGTCACCTATTTTGGATAATGTTGTTGATCTGTAATCTCAATCCGTATCTGGACTCAGATCCATACCAAGTTTCCTGATACTATGCAGATTTATACAAGAGTAGGAACTAGGTGTGTTGCTATGGATGCCCCCAGATTTCACAAAATCATTTTTACTCTCCCATTTATACCTCCTTACTCTCCGTGTACTTCTTCAGTCCAACATGCTCATTGATCCAATCGATTACAACCTCATGCCACATCATGCTGTTCTCTGGTTTAAGCACCCAGTGGTTCTCATCAGGGAAGGTCAAGAATTGACTCTCCACTCCCTTGCTCTGCAACACATTGAAGGCTGCCAGTCCCTCACTAATCGTTAGTCTGTAATCTAACTCGCTGTGAATCACAAGCTGTGGCGTAGCCCAGTTTTCTGTAAACCTATACAGTATTAGTTAGCCGTTCCATGAATATGATCGTAGCTGGGCAGACGTACCTGCTTGGGTCCCACTTGGACCAGCCCTCAGGGTTGTTCCAAAGAGTACCTTTGAGGTCATGGAAGGGGAAGTAGAGTTCTTCAGAAGACATCTGGCCGTGCATGCTGAAGACACCGTCGTGAGTTACGAGGGCTTTGAACTTGCGACCTAGAGGGTGGCCTTGTATCCAGTTCTGGCAGATTCGAAGGTACGAAGTCAGTGTATGTCTCACATGCATTTCGTACATGTATCTCTTACCATCATGTAGCCGCCATATGAAGCGCCAAGAGCAACGGCACGGTCTGTGTCAACGTAGTCAAGGCTGGATTTTATGTACTCAAATCCCAATTCGAGATCTTGGTATGGTCGGCCGCCCCATTGGCCTTGGATGGCATCAGTAAAATCCTGGCCGTAGCTTGTGCTGCCTGTTGGGTTTGGACAGATGACGACGTAGCCTTGCTCTGCAAACACAGCGGGATTCCACCGCGTGCTCCAACCATCAGTCCATGCGCCTTGCGGCCCACCGTGGACGAGATACGCAAGCGGATACGTCTTCCCGGATGAGAAGTTGCTGGGCTTTACGACCCAGGCATGTACTTTGGTACCTGATGCAGCGCCGTCCCAATGGATCTCATCGATTTGATGGCGCGACAGTCCAAACATAGAGCCCGAGCGTGTGTTGGAGGAAATATATTTGGTGGTGAGATGGCCGGAGTCCGAGTCGTATGGTCGGTCGTCAATAGGGAGGTTGTAGACATCGGCGCTGTTGGGACGAGAACTCAATGGCACCAGCGAGTACAAAGAGTTCTCGATCAAGCTGGTAGATGTGACGAATATATCGCCATTCTTGAGGACTTGTGCGCCACTGATAGTCCCACCTTTCACAAGCAGTGACGGAAGAGGCTGTTTGTCGCTACCTGGTACAGGAGGCCCAGCGCTGTACAGATTTCCGCGACCGTGCCACTCCGCTGTAAAGTAAAGATGCCAGTCATCCGGGCTCCAGGCTATTGACTGCGGGCTCTGATCCCATTTGCCTTTGCCATCCTCAGATGCATAAAGAAGAGTAGCTCGCGATGGATCATTGTAATCATGGATGATGAAGGCCTGGTTCTTGTCTGATTCGTATCCATCCGTTCTCATGGACAGAAATGCGATCATTTTACCCGAGGTTGACCAAACCGGCGAAGTGCTGGCACCCTCAAATCCTTCGATCGATGCTTTCTTGATTTCAGGAAGATCCTTCAAATGCAATTCATCCCAGAAACCCTCAGCGGCAGAAACGTAGATGTTTGTTTTCGTATGGGTGGCCGGGTTTAGGTCGGGATCTTTCGAGGTAAAAACAAGTCCATGCTTCGAGATGTCGAAATGATCCTTGCCTCCAAATGGTTCGATTGGGCTCTCCAAGGAGGTTCCCTTCAATGCGTTCTTCATTGGGTATTTCAATTCTAGCGCTTCTGAGCCGGCTGTCTTCTTCGGGGTCAATTTGCCAAGCCATATCGCGTTGCGGTTCTCAGTCACATAATGGTCCCAGTGACGAACGAAGCCTGATTTGTATAGCTTTCCTGATGCATGCGACTTTTCGACCTTTTCTGGGTTGAACAGAGTTCCATCTGGTTTTGCTTTACCAACAAGTGCTAGCGCAAATGTGCCGTCTCCAAGTGGATAAACCTTGGAATCGCTTACAGGCCCCTCCAGTGTACCAGCGCAGTATTGACTAGTAATAGTAAGTCAACAATTCCATTATTAATCGTGACATACCAGGACGCAATACATACCCCTTCTCAAAGTTCTCCGGCGATCCGATAACTAAATCTGTGGTTCCGTCGTCATTCGACTTCAATAACAGCATTGTCTCATCATCGAGCCACGTAGGTTCGCTGAAGGACTTGTCATCAGTGACGAGACCGGTTTGTTGGGTTTCGGCATCCAGCAGGCGAATCTCAGACTTTTTCGCGTGCTCAGAGAAACAATAGGTGGATACAGAGTACAAGATCTTTGATGCATCGGAATTCGGAGCGCCTTGAGATCTCCGAGGAGCTTCAAGGAGCACCTTGGGCGTGAATTTGGAAGCTCTAATCGTCATGATGGCAGTGGCTCAGGAAATCAGGCCCTTCTGTTAAATGTTAGTTTAGGACCTTATGGGACGAGAATGATTGTTGGTAGTCTTGAGGTTGTCGTGCACTCGTAGTCAATCGTAAGGTCCACGATCCTTCCTGAACGAGCAACATGCAAGGTTGCAGACCGCCACTTGGAGAGGCCCTTGCCTTCAACAGAAAGAGGCTGGAAGAGCACCTTACCGGAGAATTGGATACTTGAAATATGACTGTGTGTCGTAAAGAGCGAGAATGATAAGTGACAAATGTGAAGGGGCACTGTAGTACACGTACGTGGAACCAAGTGGACGGTGGTTCGTCAACCCCTCACGCCAGCCACCCCGGCGGCTAGCGCCGATTTTGGTGTCATCACTTACCGATGTGTCGCTTTACCCCGCTCGCGATCCAAGATGGTGCCTGTGCGACGTGAGATTCGGAACGGATTACGCTGGCTCGCCCGCTTCTTTAAATCTACCAATATAAACCATCTAATTTTAAAATCGACTAAAATTCAGTCCAAGGACTTCAAGTCCTGTGGCGCAGTGGTAGCGCGCCGTTCTTATAAGATTCGTCAGACTCTTATGACCTCATCTGGGTTATGCGGATGCCGTGGGTTCGAAGTAGGTTTTTCCCACACAGGATTTCGTTCGATTTCCTTTACTAACAGCTCTTGCAGCCCCACCAGGACTATTCCTTCTATTCTTTTTTTTTTGCCTTTTTTTCATGACAGAGAGAAGTAACACAACTTGCTTTTTGCTGTCATGTGTAAATAGAAGAAGTTTGGACATGTAGCAACGAAGCTATTAAGACATGACATTTAATCATTCATACCATTTTTGTGCGGATTCTACAGAAAGACCTCACTCCGATCTATAGGAATTCATGGACTAAAACCGAAGCACCACTTCATTCGCAGAACAGTGAGAATAGAGTATCATGTATTCGATTAGGGAGAGCATAAGGAAATCAAAGGATATCTAGAACGTAACAAAACGCTGAAAAAGTCACAGGCTACACTAAATGCGCAGCGCCGCCAGACATTATCATGTACCTCGATATTCTTTTTCCAGCCCAGAAAACAATGGTATACTTCCAGTCGTAACATCGTAATTACCAATCTAAGTCCGGACTCAACTAGGAGTGGACTTGGATTGCATTAAACACTTTCATTACAGCACTTTGTGCTGCTTCATGATTTCCAAATCTGCCACTTCTTCTTGCGCTTCGGCACCACGAAGCTATCCTGACTCATCTGTTCTCCATGCTGCTGACCAAAGTCCGCGTCTTCCTCATCAGCACTGTCGAAGCTGTCATCATCGTCAGATGGGCCCGCATTACCACCACCAAGGTATCTGTTTGCTGTGCTGACGCTACCATTGCGCTGAGGGTAGGCAGGGTATGCGGCAGTTCTATCGTAGCCGCCTCGTTGTGGTTGCGCGGCGTAGTCTGCTCGTTGAACGGGCTTTTCTGTGTACTCTGGATCTATAACCTGTCTGGGTGCCATCGCGGGGTGGCTTTGTCCGTCACGACCCCCGCTGCTGAAGTAATCGCCACCTGCAGTCTCCTGTCTGGGCTGGAGACCCTGGCCATCTCGTGTGTATGGCGAGCCTGGGCCCGCACCAACGATTGCTGGGTGCGGTGGGTATGACTCACGCTTAACCCGCCTTTGCGATGGTGTCGATGCGAGACCGTATGGGCTCTGACCTCCTGTACCAGGCACTGGTCTCCTTTGTACCTTTATGCCCTCATCCGGGTGCGCAGTGGGCAATTGCGACTTGTGGGAGGAGTTGCTGTACGAAGGCTGTCGACGAGTGGAGGCGGAGCGAGATGGAATTACCGTTGCTTGAGTCGCAGTTTGCACCCCTTGAGGATGTTGGGGTGCACTGGCGTGTCTTTTCGCAGTGACGCTGTCCCAAGCAGAGGCTCTCGCACCAGCATTCGGGCCAAAGTCTAGACTTCGACGTCCTTGACTTTGAGGCGCGGGATTGTGAACAGCCCCATCAGATTGAGTTGGGCCTGCTGTCCTGGCTGCATTGGCATGAAACCCAGAGCTGAGGCGATTATCACGAGTGCCAGGAGCTACGGCCGGAGCTGGGACCGGAGCAGAGCCTGAAGCCATAGCAGGAGTTGGGATTGAAGGTGTGACAGGAGCAGAAGCCGACTCGCGTCGGTTCGGCATGATTGCCCTGGGTCCAACTTTATACTGCGGTTGTGTGCGGTCCTCCTCGCTTTCACTGGATATCTCGCCGAGCTCGCTCCCGCTTTCGCTGCCCGAGATAGAGTTCCCATCATCACCGATCGTAGCTTTGCGTCTTCCACCGAATGCACGGAAGAACCCCCGGGGTTTACGAGGCTCCTTTACCTCGGTACCAGGCTCAGGCTCGACATAATCCAGTGCTGGCACAATAAGTCGGTATGGTGTTGTGATGCCTGCCGGGTCGTGCTGTGAAACTTCAACGTTGAGGCAAATATCAAGACCGCCTTCGAGATTGATGTATTCTTGCTTCTTCACACTCTTCCTGCTTAGCACACTAGGACGGCGGTGAAAGTTGGATGGTCGGTCTTGCGACTGGCTCCGGCGACCTCGAGGTGTTGCGCTTTCTGAGGTGCCTGGGCGGTCGGCATCCATTGAAGGACGACGACGGAATAGTGAGGACAGGGAATTACGGCGTGGACGGGCAGGTCTTTCCGAGTCTGAACGGTCGGGCGAGAACGAGGATTGGGGCTGATGATAGTGGCCCACCTGCTCGTCATCGGCAGCAGCATAGGCGGGATTGTTGCGATAGGACACGGGAGGGCCAAGACGTCGTGCTGAAGGCCTCGTCTGCTGCCCACTCAACCTTCTGACTAGCTGACCCGGCGCAAAGTCAGAGAACGATCTTACCATACCAGGGCCATCTGGGGTTGCAGGCGGTGATGGCGTTCCTGATGGTGTGGACCCTGGCTTGTACTGTCGGATGCTGCACCAGTTTCGGTGAGGGAGAAGATGATTGTTGTTTCTCTTTTTTCCGTCTACACCGTAATCAAAGAGCGCAATCATGTCTTCATCTGTTTCTGAGTCTAGATGATGTACTTTGTTGCGCTTGTTGATGATATCCGCCATCATATCAGGAGGTGGTGTGTTGACTATGGCCGAGGAGATGACGTTTGGCATGTACCTGTGGTCCTTGTCTTTTGGTATATTCAGCTTTTTGTTGCTGTAGAATTGACCCATCGCTGCCAAATGGACATCCCCACCGAGAATGGTGACACGCACGGATTTGGTAGAAGCAATGTGTTGCAACTCATGGATGAACCAGTTGCGCTCTTCCTTGTGGTGTTTTGCTGTCCAGTGGTCATCCAAGTCATCCAGAATTTCCACGCCTCCATCGAACTTGTTCACGAAATTGCCGAGCATTCCGGTGCGGCCAAGAGCCTTGATAGGATCCATAAGCCTACTCGTCAGGATGCTCTCGAGAAAGTTCAGTCGTGGGTAAGCGATAGGCACACCAAGAAGCACAATCAAATGCTTAGTCTCGCCCTTGATGATCTCATCCTCGAGACGGTCAAAGATAATGTCATAGGAGTCTTCGGTGAGGATTTCGTCTCGTTGCCGTTCTGTACGGCAGTCAAGACCGAGGAAAGCCACCGGTCGGCCGAGCCGCATGAAGACGCTTCTGGAGCGCTCTTTGATATAAGGACCAGGACTCTTACCGAGCACCCACGAGGGCTCCGTCTTTTCCGTTTCAGCGGGCACGGATTGGTGTTGGAAGAGCATGTAGTACTTAAAGGCAACAGCGCCAACACCAGTGAACACGGGCGTTTGCATAAAGTGATGAGGATATGAACCAAAACCCTGAATATTTTAGCATACGGTTGGAGGATATCACGAGTTCACACTTACGTCGATAATGTCATGATCATCCCAAATATTGATCATGGGAATCTGTGAGTTGGCCATGCCGAACAGACCTTGCGAAAACCACATCGAGTACCGGTCCAGGTAGAACTGCTCGAGCTCGTTCTGCATCTCCTCGGAAAATGGCTGGTGGTGCTTGTGTAAGGGGTTTCTGTTCTCAGTCCATTGTCTGAATAGAGTTGTCTGCCTCATGGCGGCATCGTTGTAGATTTGATCTCCACCACCGATCATCACATGAAATGGACGGGTCTGGTGGGTGTTGAGAACGTCGCGCCACAAGGGATCTGGACCGCAAAACTCATCCGGGTCGACACTAGCAGAAAACCCGTTGCAGCTATGGAACATGATGTTCATAGATTCTCCCTTGGCAGGGACCCAGAATCCAATAGCTGGGCCCTGATTGATCTTATAGGCGATACGGGTCTGGCTGGTTCCGAGTTCGACTTCGATGTTGAAGCGCCAGAAAGTCACACCCCGCTCAGCGTGAAGACGGACACCAGGGAAATCGCGCACCTTGCCCAGCTTCTCGCCATCCCTTTTGTGGATGCGGGTGGACTTAGCAGCCGATCCGTTTGCAGTGCTTCGAGTCTGAGAGAACAGGCCGGTATCATCCTCGACACGCGATAGGTCTACGTCTTCCGCAATCTCATCGATTGGCTTAACATAGAGCGTTTTGCCGGTTCGTGAAACTTTGATCTGACCTTCGATGGGATCAACGTACGACGGGTCAAGCTGGTCCTGGTCAACTTCTGCTGGTGGTGGAGGCAGGATGTCCATTGGCTGTTTGAACAATCGTAATGTCGGCGGCTTGGAGTAGGAAGAAGAAGCATCAACCGTCACAATCATGACGCTGCCTCGCCACATCTCTCGCTCTTGCCCTGGCTTACTGCGGTCTTTGCGAAGACCCGTGTAGCGCAGAAGTGGCCCACACTTCAGATACAGTGGTGGGTTGAAACTAGTCGGCACATGAGTATCGTCGGCATAACCGTCGTACTTGGGTTCTGCATAGCTGCTTGAACGTCTGCGTCGAGACAATTTGGTTTCTTCCCACCATGCTTTGTTGCCACTGTTGGCTGTGACTGGAGCGTTGAGGTCGAGATCGTCAGCGGCAAGCGTGCCTACTTGGGCATTTTTCCACTCATCAAGTGCAGGCCTAGGTGTGTATGTCCTTTCCGGGTCCCCGTGGCGGCTGAAACGATGACGAGCCTTTTTCTCAGGGTCGTGTGAATCCAATTCCGATTCGGACTCGGAGAAGACGACACTCTTTCGGTTGGTTTGAGGTACCGGTGGCATGACAGGCGTGGTCTTTGGCACGGGTGGCATGCGAGGCTTGGTCGGTGGGATGTCGACGACGCGGGCTGCGCCCTTGTGGTCAATTGACTCTTGTAGCATATCCATCTGCGCTGCCGTGATGCCTCGGCTGTCTCTTCGCCCTTGTACCCTCTTGCTCTCTGCGCGAGTGATTTCAGCTCCTGCCGGTATATCGTCTACACCTACCAGACCAAGTCCCGCAGCATCCGTTGCAGGCTTGTGATCTCTCTGCGAAGGGAGTGAGCTCCGGTCGCTGAAGGTGCCACTTCGCGGTGAGCTCCTGACCGGCTCCTTGCCTTTTAAACTGGTGCTTCGTGCCACAGCTTGCCCCCTCTGTCCGGTTACCTGTTGCGCAGGCTGCACTGCTCCACCTTCTGGCGGAGTAGGATCCCAAGGCTCATTGAGGTCGTGGATATAGCCATTATCTGGCTCCCACTGGGTGATCTGTGGAGATGGGTGCTTTTTCTCTGTCGGCATTGAAACATGGCGCTTGCTACTGCTTGCTCGGGTGGGTGCGTTTTCCGTTGCCGGGACAGGATGAGACACAACTCGCTGCTGCATCTGAGCAGCTTCTCGCGCCCGCCTTTCCCGCGCCTCGGCCTCGGCTTTCTCTTGCGCCGCCAGCTCGGCCTCTAATATCCTCGCTCTCCTCTCCTCTTTGCTGATGTCGTCGAGTTTTCCTTCTAGCTTCTGGAGTGGTGAGCGGTCGGGCACAGAGGGCCCACGCTGCGAGGCCCGCCGCCCTACGGTTCCCGCCAAAGGCTCGACTGGTGCATATGGTGGTGATCGTAGGTTGTAGAGCCTGTCTGCGGCAGTCTGGATGGTGGCCTGCTGTCTGCTCGGGTTCAATTGGATAGCTGGGTCGCGTGCCCGTCCCGAGCTTGTGCGTGCCGGAACCCTGACGCCTCTCGAGTAAGGGTCTCTGTAGGAAGAGGGCGGTGCACGCGGTACGTCTGGGGCAGCCGGCATAGACTCGCCCATTGCGCCTGTAGTTGGAGGGAAAATGATTTTGCTGTTCCGGCGTCTCTGGGTGGCACTGCTCGAGGAGGTGGCTGCGACAGGTCGCGCAGTGTTGCTGGGTATGGTACTTGACATGGCGGCCTCGGGTGGAGACGAGGCCGCTGGTTGGGCATCGGCTGGGCGAGCGTAGGATGCGCGCTTGGGAGCCGAGCTATCGGGGGCCTTGTGGATAGTGATATTGACGGATCGCTCTGTGTAAGAGCCGCTGTTCCGGTTGTCTTCCATGTTGCGACGAGCTCATGAGGTGGCCGGTGGTGAAGCGAGTGGGGGCCTATCACGGCTGGTTGCAAGATGGCACAAAGTGCAGGCCAGAGGCAGCTCTGTTCTCAACTAACACTGTCACATGGACGTTTAGAGAGGCGTGTCAACTCGTGTCATTTGTGATAGCTACCTAGTGGCATTAAACGTAGCAGGGCGGCGGAGGCGCCGACAGACGGGCAGCGCAAAAAATGTGGTACACGGGAAGCGCAATGACGGAAGGGCTGGCAGACTACAGGATGATGCTATATACAAAGGAAGAGGAAGAGCGGTACGGGAGCAGGGAAGAGGCAGATATCCATGGCCAGCGCATCGTAGAATTGGGTGGCGGGAGGTTGCGAAAGAGATGGCTGGAGGCGCACCGTCTGCCCATGCCTGGCCCGCCTTGCGCCTGCCTCCACACGCCCGCCCAGAGACGGCAGGCATACTGGCGGCGCGGGAGCGGGTGCCGGCCCAAACAGGAAAGGTGCCGTGATTGGAGGCTTTGACGGCGCCGTCGTCCCCTGCACTGAGGGTCTCAACCACGTTCCGACGTTGCAACTCCTCACTATCTGGCCAGGGAATATCGCCCTTGTCCAATTGCTCGCTGCTCTCTCCCGTATAACTCCCGCGCTGCATCGCGTTCGGCGCCGGCACTGTACATCCGCCTAGCCCCATCCGACCTTGCGCACCCTTCTGCGCAATCTGGCTTCTACTACAAGCACAATAGACCACTTATTCATCCATCCCTACGCTCGCCGGACGACCACAGTATCCTCAACCCCCAGCCTTCAAAGCCGCCCCGGCACTCCGCACCAATCCAATCGCTCACAGCTCGCCAGTCTGTACAGCGTGCTCAGGCAACTACATGATCGCAGCCGGCTGCACATAACACATCCCTTTCTTTCGGCGTCCTCGCCATGCGCGTCCACGTTTGGAGCCTCCTGTCGGTGGCGACTCTCGCCGCAGCAGGAAACCACCTGCCTCCCCGCAACTACTCGAGCCATGATTACTATGCCATCCATCTTGCACCCTCTGCCTCGCCCTCAGAACTCGCTGCGCATCTTGGCTTGACCTACGAGGGCCCCTTCGACTCGCTCGACGACCACCACGTCTTCAAGGCCCCGAAACACGAAAACGACATTGTAAGCGATGCACAACAAGAGCTGAAGAGGCGGCGGCGGAAACGTGAAGTGGGCCCCGAGTACCACCCCCTCGACAGCATCAACTTCACCCAAAAGCAGAAGCTGAAACGCCGGCACTGGAAGCGCAGCATCATACCCCCAAGGACAGACCGAGCC
Organism: Curvularia lunata; assembly: GCA_005212705.1. Classification (NCBI taxonomy): domain Eukaryota; kingdom Fungi; phylum Ascomycota; class Dothideomycetes; order Pleosporales; family Pleosporaceae; genus Curvularia; species Curvularia lunata. Next base: position 136,097 of record PELC01000073.1, on the reverse strand, counting down.
GGACCCCCAGTCACCGACGCTATCAAGGCTCAGCGCGAGATCGCCAACAAGCTAGAAATCAAAGACCCCATCTTCGAGGAGCAGTGGCACCTGTTCAACGTCAAGACACGGGGCAACGACATCAATGTCACAGGTGTTTGGATGCAGGGCATCACTGGAAAGGGTGTCACTGCGTGCGTTGTTGACGACGGTCTAGACTACACCAGCAATGATTTGAAGGACAACTTTTTCGCCGAAGGCTCCCACGACTACAATGATCATGAAGACTTACCAACCCCAAAACTTTCTGACGACCGACACGGAACACGATGCGCTGGAGAGATTGCTGCAGGAAGGAATGATGCGTGTGGAGTTGGTCTTGCCTACGATGCCAAGGTCTCAGGCGTGCGCATTCTTTCGGGCGACATTTCAGATATGGATGAGGCACTCGCTATCAACTACGAGATGCAGAAGAATGACATCTATTCGTGCTCGTGGGGACCGCCTGACGATGGCAAGACCATGCAGGCACCGGGCATCCTTATCAAAAAGGCCATGGTCAACGCGATCCAAAAGGGCCGTGGCGGCAAGGGCAACATTTACGTCTTCGCGGCGGGCAACGGCGCTGCTAGCGGAGACAATTGCAATTTTGACGGCTACACCAATAGCATATACAGCATCACCGTCGGCGCCATCGATCAGAACAACGAACACCCGTACTATTCTGAGGCGTGTTCTGCTCAACTCGTCGTAACTTACAGTAGCGGTGGTGGCGACGCCATCCACACGACTGACGTAGGCTTGAACAAATGCACGAGCTCGCACGGAGGTACATCTGCTGCTGGTCCGATCGGCGTCGGAGTATACGCTCTAGTCCTCCAGGCTCGTCCTGAACTGACATGGCGCGATGTACAGTGGCTGACAGTTATGAGCGCCCAACCTCTCGATACCCCTAGCGACTGGACGAAGACATCTATTGGTCGCATGTACAGCCACCAGTTTGGTTACGGAAAGCTCGATGCTTACGCAATTGTCGAAAAGGCCAAGACCTGGGAGTTGGTCAAGCCACAAGCATGGTTCTACTCACCCTGGATGCATGTCCGGAAGGCAATCCCTGAGGGTGACCAGGGCCTTGCTAGCACGTTCGAAGTTACGGAAGATATGCTCAAGAAGGCAAATTTGGAGCGTGTTGAGCATATCACCCTGACCATGAACGTAGAGCATCAGCGTCGCGGAGACCTCAGTGTCGAGTTGCGATCTCCCAGCGGCATGGTTTCCCACCTCTCGACTGCACGCCGCTCCGATGAGGCACCTTATGGCTACATCGACTGGACCTTCATGTCGGTCGCGCACTGGGGCGAAAAGGCTGTTGGTCAGTGGACCGTTATTATTAAAGATGTCAAAGCAGGCAACGGCAAGACTGGAAATTTCACAGACTGGAAGCTGCGTCTCTGGGGCGAGGCCATTGATGCGTCCAAAGCCAAGCCCCACCCGCTGCCTGACGAGCACGAAGACGATGACCACGATAAGATTGACGATCATCCTGCACATACTACCAGTATTCCTGTTCCTACTAGCATTCCATCCGAACCTACCTCTATTCCTTCCGACCACCCCGATCGCCCTGTTAACCAGAAGCCCACATCAACAATGGCACCAACTTCTGCCACCACAGCACCCGAAGCAACCGCAACGGCATCCACAGCTCCCAGCGAGAACTTCCTACCCAGCCCCTTCCCTTCATTCGGCGTGTCCAAGCACACTCAAATCTGGATCTACGGTGCTCTCGGCCTTATCCTTGTTTTTATCGCTGGTCTTTGTACCTATCTATTCATCGCAAGACGCAAGCGCATGAAGGATTCGCGCGACGCATACGAATTCGAGGTTCTGGACGGCGACGAGGACAGGGATGATGCGGGCTTGCTTTCTGGAGCTGCTGCTGGCAGGAAGAAGCGCGCAAAGAGGGGTGGCGAACTGTATGATGCTTTTGCAGGCGAGTCGGACGAGGACTTGCTGAGTGATGACGACGATGGAGATGAGGGTCCGTATAGGGATCAGGAACGCTTTAACGAAAAGTATGCGGAGGAGGATGGCAGCGAGGAAGAGGGAAGTGGTAGCGGTGCTAGCTCGGCTGGCAGGAAGTGAGTAGTAGTAGCAAGACTCGTTGGCCTTGAATTCGGCTTGGACTTATGTATCCTATGTTTGGGTAGACGATTTTTTTGCGAAAGTGGTCATTTGGACGGCGTTTGTTGTTTCTTTACAAGTGCTTTCTTGGTTGTATCATGGGAAGACTCTCGAAACGAGCATGTTTGCGATGACCTCCAAAGCGATTGACTGCCTTCAGAGAAGAGGAGAGATATGCCATATCATGAGAACAAAAGGAGGGGTATCATTATTTGCACACGAATAACTTTTTCTTAGTGCCCAAAACCAACACAAGTTCTTCTAAGCCACTTTTCTTCCGACATTGCCCACGCCTTTACCGACTACACTGACGACGATTTCTTCCTTTTCGCCGCCTGCTTCCCTGAAACCCCATGCACTGCCCCCAAACTCCTTTGCATCTCTTGCCAGCTGTATGATCTCCTCGCTCGCAAGCACCTCTTTGCCGAGCGCTACTCTGCCGACGTCCTCGCTGCCCATGGCCATGAGCATCAGTACTGTGGGCGCCGCCACATTCTCTACACAGCCTCCTTGTGAAATCTTCTCGAGAAGCTGATACGCGCATTGCTTGCCGATTTCGTCTGCAGGGACTCCTCCATCGGGTGGAGAGCACACGTCGGCCGAGTATATACAGCCTGTGCTGCTCTCTGCCACGAGACTGATTCCAAATCCAACAGCTCCCTTGACTTTACCTGACGCGTGACCTTTTGCATTTGTGGGTATTAGGGGCGCAGGGCTTGCATCAGAGAAGATGTACGTATCCGGTACAAACTTATTCAGGATACCTCTTGCTGTAAAAGTCATGCGCTCGTTGTTGCTCTTAGGGACTTCGACGCAATACGCTACACCGCGTATCTTCTTCACTCGTCCTGGATTCAGCAGGTGCAATGTCTTGGGTAGACGGACTTGGTGATTGAAAACAAGCTGGACTTCACCGCCGGCGCCTTTGCCTCCCGCGGGGGCGCACGAGCGCTTAAGAATGCGCAGTTCGATATTTCGCTCAATGGCAAAGTTTTTATACAGTGGAAGAATGGCCGTGCGAACCGTGTCAGCAGAAACGTCGCCTGCAATCGTTGAAGAGGTGACGCAGCCCTCGCCATGGAAGATGACATTCATGTTGCCCTTGCTGAAAGGCGAAAGTATGCAGAGAGGTATTAGCCACCAGCTCACACCTCGCTTTCTGCATTCTGCCGGTATCTCGTGTCGAATTACGCCTCCGCTTGCGCCTAGGCCTTCGGCTGAGCCGGTGATAAGTCCTGGGCGGTAGACGAGCGTTGTGCCTGTCATGCTAAACTGTATCTGCGATCCATTTGTCACCGCGTCGAGGAGTCGGATGAAGTTTGTTTCATGGCGAGTTAGGCCGGGGTTTGTCGAAGAGGAGCGGATTTGCGATATACGAACGGGTCGGCCGGTGAGCGTTGCGAGCAGGAGGCGGGAAATTAGATGTCGATGACCGGTGAAATTCAGCGGTTGCTGCAGGGAGTCGTCGAGTGCCATGGTTAGAAGAGGTGGGCTATGAGCTTGGGGTGGAAAGATGGAGATGCGATGCGACTGGAACTTTTTTTGGCGGAGCTTGACGATAAGATAAGACTAGCGCGAACGCGATCTATCCGCGTCTCGCGTCAACCAAACTGCCAGTATGCTCCTCCGTAAGCGCATAATCGATTTCGAATAAATTAGCACTGCCGTCGCTTTTAACTCTACTTTTCTTGCCCCGCATGCTTTTCTCGGGGTAGCACATGCGACAATGGCTGGTCTGACCAGGAAGGGCGCTCGCCCACTGCTCAAGACTGTCGGTGGGAAGCGGCATGCAACCGACGAAGATCATGAAGAGCCGACGGCAAAAAGACGAGGAAATAGCGAAACAGCTACTCGAAAAGAGCAAGATGAAACCGATATCAATGCTGACCCAGTTTCCTCCGACGATGAATTACGTGCTCCCCCACCACGATCAGCCAAATCAAAACCTATTATGCCGGCATATAGCAATGTGGATACGGAATTGAAGAGACCGCAGAAGAAGTCTGCCAAGCAGAACGTTTCAATACGGCCACCATTAAGAGGGATATATCAGAGCAGCCAAGAGCTCAAGGCAGTGAAGGGGAAAGTCGAGAATAAGGAAAATGCACCCTCGTCTTCTGGTGCGTCAGCGAGCGACAGCCCAATTCAGTGGGGCATGGAACATGTCTCGCAGAAGAACAAAAAAAATCTCGTAGGATACGGTTCAAAGACCAAAAATATACATGCTCCAATACCGAAGAAGTTTGGTCGGGGACCTTCTAAGGCCCCTCTGCGAAGTTATGGATCAGCAAGTCAATCGAAGGGCAGGCAACCGAGCCAGGATTCTGAAAGCGAATCAGACGTGTCCATGAAGGACGAAGAGATTGACGACTCTGCGTCGGCCGAAGACCAAGATTTACGGAGAGTAACCAGCATAGCCAAACCCGACCAAACAAAAGGCAAGAAGTTTGAGACTATCCCCTACGACGACGACCAGCTCTCTGAAGTACTCGATTCAATATCAGAAGCACCTGTATCAGAAAAGGCAAAGAAAGCCGCGAAGTCTGCCAGGCTGATGAAACAACTCAGCTCGTGGAAAGAAAGCCACGAACCGCCCTCGTCACAACCAGAATCCAGCGCTGCACAGGAACACCTTGACGAAGTCAGCAACTACATCGAACATTTACCCCAGGTAGAAGAGGAAGGTTCACAGTGCACACTATGCAATCAGCCGGTCGAGCAAACCGACTACTGGGATTTCTGGAAAGGCAAAAACAAGACTGTCAAGAACAAGTCCGCCTTCTGCCACCTACACAAGAAGATCTCCGCACAAAAATCCTACAGGGAATCCGGATACCCCGACATCGACTGGAAAGCCCTTCCGCGGCGGATACACAAGAACAAAGCAACGCTAAGTCAAATCCTGCACAACCAACGCCCCAGCCACCACCGAGACCGCTACGAGCCCCTGGCCCTGACCGGCAAAGCCGCCGCCGTCCCCTCCAGACGAACAGACCTGTCCGAAGCACAACAAGAAGAACTAGAATCATACGCTCTCGATGAACGCGCCGCGTACCCGGGCTACTACGGCCCCCACGGCCACCGCCTCATCACCGAAAACATTATGGACCTACTCAAATCCGAAATCAAGCAGTGCAAAGACAGTGTCGTGCAGGCTTCGGGTATCGCGGCGTTTGTCCAGGCTGTCATGGTACCTGAGGCAGCAGTTCTACTTATCATGGAGGACTGCACGGTTGGGAGGGAGGAGGCAGAGAGGATTAGAGAGGAGACGTATGAGATGGGGTTGCTGGTGCATGAGGAGATTGAGGATGAGGTTGTGAAGAGGCCGGAGGATGAGAGTGATGAAGAGAATGAGTATCAGATTTTATGATATTGGGGGAAGAGCCGTATTTATTGCATCGGCTTAGCGAGCTGTTATAGGCTTTGTCCGTGGGCAAGGCTGCCGTGTTTGTGATACCCGAATTTTGATTTAATTTTCGCCTAGACTTGGTTTCTTCCAAAGGTAATAAGTGGTATGTAGCATGTTTGCAGGCTTAGTCTGTCTCCTCTCTCTTTTCCCCACACAATCGAGACAGTGAACAACAAAATCGAGGCGGTAATGGGTATATTTCATTTCTGATCCCACTAGTGAATCTCTAACACTAGGGGTGCGTACCACTCAAAAGGCTTTTGAGTCCCCTCTTCATTCAATGACTTTGTGTCGACGCCATTACTCCAATGCATGGTATTACAAGCTTACATCTCTTATCCATCTAACACACCGCTCTCCTTCAAACTACGGAAAAGCTCAGGTTCAAGGAACTTGCTTATGGTGACATCTTCAGCGAGACCCTTTCGTCTCCTCGTCTTGAGCACAAAGTCGCGGGCTAGTTGCTGAGCGGTGGCGGGTTCGAGCGGGCGAGTTGTGATGTCCTTGTCAAGTGGATCACCAGGAACAATGGACCAGCGATCAAAAACAAGAGAGAGGGAGACTTGGCCCTGTGTGTGGATCTGTCGTAAAGTTAGTGAACGTTTTTGAGTACAACTCGCTGTAGATACGTACTCTCAAATCGGTCTCGAAACCAAAAGAATCGATGACCGGGATAAGACCGCGCACATTGTAAAGCGGAGTGCCCGCAATGGGCCCGTCTTGGAGAACGTGGCCTCTCCTACGTGCAAGAACGGTGTAAAGACTGCTCTTGGTGTCGGCCGGTCCAATCATACTGCAAGAGTACACGGGCTCCATCAATCTGGGACTTGCCATAAGGAATGATGAGTAGCAGGCTCGTCGACTTGTGGGGATGATCTGGCCACCACCGCGGAAGATGGCTTCTGATGCAAGCTCGACGTCTGTCAGACGGAACTTTGTGTTGCGAATAGGCTCTTCACAGAGTGGGCCTTCACGCGTAGCCCAGCTGAAACCCTGTCGCAGCGTGTCTCGCACGCTTCGGAGTATCTTGCTGTCAACCTCTGAAGGAAGGGTATCGTTTTGTAGGATGTTTGGACCCATGTCGTCAGGTCCAAAAGCCCAGATGTTGCGTGATGCGAGCAGATCATACCCGTAGTTCTCCTCGAAAAACTTGCCAACTACACGGACAGGATCCTTGATATTGACTTTACCCGCTTCAATATCTTCAGCGATTCCCGGATCTAGTGGCTCGGCAATCATCGTAAGCTTATTCTTCTTGTTCGGTGTGGACGCGTAGCATTTCATTGCAGACATCTCAACAACTGTCTCGCAGAATCGGGTGACTGGATCGGAGACCTTGATCTCCATGTCAGCATACAGTCGTCGAAGGTCGTGCAATACACAATCCATATAAAGCTCGCCGGTTCCGAGAACTACGTGCTCTCCCGACTCCTCGACCTTTGTGGTGATGAGCGGGTATGATTTGTTGATCTTGCGGAGACCATCAAGCATCTTCGGTAGCTCAGATGGGTTGATTGGCTCCACTGCGACCTTGAAAACGGACTCGAAAAAGTGCCGAATGGGTTTGAAAATGTACGCGTCTTCTTCATCAGGTAGCTTCGTGGCAACAATCGTCGCCGTCTTAACTATAGAGTTGTCGACACCACCGAGCAGGACCCAGTTGCCTGCTGGCACGCCACTGACTGGAATATTGTACCTCGACTCGGCTATCCATGTATCTGTCACAGTTGCAACAACCATGTCTTCCTCATCTTCGATTGTGTAGCCTTCACCGAGAACGCGTACCGACTGTGGCGAGGTCGCGGTACCGCTCAGCACTCGACCCAGTGCGGTGAATGACTTTGCATCTGTCGCATTGAAGAGTTTTGTGACGTGTATGACAAGGGGGCCATTCTGGTCGCACTTTTGCATTGATTCTGCTGTCTTTGTGTCCAATGGTCCGGTGTAGTGTCTTTGCAGAAGTCGTTGCGCGCCTTCCTCAGGCGATGGAACGTGCTGGATGACCATGTCTACGAAACCCGCGGACGGACCGAAGTACTGCTGGCATACAAGTCGCATCAACTCCTTCGCATCTGTTTTGTACTCGGATGGTTTCAGCCGTATGCCTAATGATTCGAGCGTTTCCTTCAGGTCATCTGGGCTTTGACTCAGCGTATGCGAGTAGATCTTGTAAACAGGCTCCAGGATCCAGTGCACAAAAGACCGTTGCGAGCCCTCCTCTTGTCGCTTGCGACTGAACTTGCGGCTTCCTGGGTTGTAAAAAATATCGCCCCAAAGTCGCATAGCAAACTTGTCAATATCCAATCCCTTCATAGGAACGCCGAATCCTGGAAGCTTCGAAGGCCCAGGATAGAAGTCGGAGTACATCTTGGCAAACGACTGGATGGTGAAGCACCATCGCATGCTGGAGCAGGCGAAAGCGACGTTGCCTTTTTCAGGGCTTACACGCCTGCTCTCACCGCGACCGGGAATGGTGTTCTCAATGACGGTGTTGACCTCTTCGATTACGTGTTTGATTTTGAAGTATGCGTCGCTAGGCGGCAGCTTCAGCTCCAGAATCAGACGATCCATCTTATTGACCACCAGCGTCAGGGGCAGATCCTCCAGCACTGCGTGCTTGATGATCTGCTCTGTGTTGACCTGCACGCCTTCGACAACGTCCACCACCAGAACCACTCCATCAACCAAACGTAATGAGGCGGCGACTTCGTCGGCAAAGTTTACGTGTCCGGGTGTGTCGAGTATGTTGAACAGATGGGATTTGGATTTTGTGTTCTGGAGCACCAGGCTCATTGGCGCAGCCTTGATGGACAGGCCTCGCTCTCGCTCGAGCACGTGTACGTCGGTGTAGCGCAGCTGCTCCTCGCGCTTTTTGCCCCTCTTGTAGTCCAGGCGATCTTGAATGTCGTGCGTTTCCATGACCAGCATGTCCATAAACGCAGTCTTTCCATGGTGCAAGTGTCCGGCGAGAGCAATGTTTCGTATCTGGTCGGGGAAGTTCATCAAATCGGTCAAGAGCTCTCTTGAGTGAAATACGGGGGGCAGGTCGGCCTCCTCAATGGAGAACTTCTTCTGTACGACTGGAGCAATGATGGGTTGCGCCAGCGACTGTGTGTCCTCCTCATGCACCAGCACCTCAACATCGGGGCCATATACGTCTGAGGCGGAAGGATAGTATTGCTTGTCTTCGTGTAGAACGACGGCATTGGAGGGGCCCTCGTCGACCTCCATCAGCTGCTGGTCGTTGGCGTCGGCCTCGTCTTCATCATCGAGAACATAGGCATCGGCGCCGGCAGCCTCGCCGGTGCTCTGGACATCGTCGTCGGACTCGGCCTCGCCAATGAAATTTCCGAACTCGTCGTAAAGGTCGTCCATTGTGGCTGTCGGCGGTGGGGTTGGTGCAGCGGCGGTGATGCGCGTCGAGCAGCTCGAAGCTCTCGCAAAAGTTCAGAGCGTCGCGAAAAGGCTGGTTCCGCGGATGGCGGGCTAGCGTAGGCGGTGAGAGCTGGGTGGCGCGGCAGCCAATGGGAGGCGCACCCAGCTGCAGGGACAAGGCGGCCCTAGGCTACTGGCCCTGGGCGCGAACAATGTCTGTACTCCAGGAGAGCATCTTGTTGTTGCCAGTGGTGCTTCGGTGACAAGATGCGCCTTGGAGAGTGACAATGCGCACAGTCTTGCGCGGCCAGTTTGCGGCCTGCAATCTGGATCGAGGCGCTTTTGTGCAGCGATTCTCTTCATCTACGTACGAACTGGGTGGCAGTCAGTACGGAGCAGAGTTTCGGACACCGCCTGTGATTGGCCTCGAGCGGGGATAAATGGGCCCCGCTAGCGTTTATTGGTCGACTGGAATGCGATTTCGCTCTTAGAGTAATCTTGAAAAAGGTGTCTCTGTTGTCGGGGGGAATCTTCAGCTGTCGGTATATTTTCCTGCCTTCTCCTCCCACTCACCCTCCCTTCCAACCCTTCCAAGATACCCCAAAATGTCGTCCCTTCCCCCAGTTTACATCGTTTCGGCTGCCCGCACCCCTACGGGCATGTTCTTGGGGTATGTTGTCCCACTCCCAGCTATGAGGGGCGCCAGCCAACTCACGCGATAACAGCTCCCTCTCGAGCCTGAGCGCTATCCAGCTCGGCTCTCACGCCATCAAGGGTATGTCAATAACAAGAGGACTTGAAGCCTTTCGTTGCTCAATCTAACCTTCTCTGTATAGCTGCCGTCGAGCGCGCTGGTCTCAAGCCTACCGATGTCGAGGAAGTCTTTGTTGGCAACGTCCTCTCCGCCAAGTATGTAACAGACTCAGTCAGTTTACTCAGTCCCATTTGTTGACTCTCACCCTCCTCCAGCCTCGGCCAAAACCCCGCCCGCCAGTGTGCCATTGGTGCTGGTCTCCCCGAGTCGACCGTAGCCACCACCATCAACAAGGTGTGCGCCTCCTCCATCAAGTCCATCATCGTCGGTGCCCAGACAATCATAACCGGCAATGCCCAAATCGTTGTTGCTGCCGGAGCCGAGAGCATGTCCAACACACCCCACTACCTTCCCAACATGCGTAACGGCGCAAAGTTCGGAGACCAGTCGCTAGTGGATGGTCTTCTCAAGGACGGTCTGACCGACGCATACAAGAAGGAGCACATGGGACTGCAGGGAGAGGAGTGCGCCAGTGACCACGGCTTCTCCCGTGAGGACCAGGACGAATACTGCATCCGCTCATACAAGAAGGCCAATGCTGCCCAGGAGGCTGGTTGGTTCAAGGAGGAAATTGCGCCCATTGAGGTTCCCCAGGGACGCGGCAAGCCTCCAGTCGTAGTCGACGCTGACGACGAGCCCAAGAACGTAAGTAGTAGTCTCGCATTCGAGGCATTCTATTCTGGGAACGCAACTTGCTCACCATTTCCAGTTCAACGAATCCAAGACCCGCACACTGAGGCCCGTGTTCAAGCCCAAGGATGGCACTGTCACTGCTGCCAATGCCTCGCCGCTGTCCGATGGTGCTGCTGCCCTTGTCCTCGCTTCTGAAGAAGCTGTCAAGAAGCACGGCCTCAAGCCCATTGCTAAGATCCTCGGCTGGGGTGATGCTGAGCAGAACCCCTCCAAGTTCACCACCGCCCCCGCACTCGCCATGCCAAAGGCACTGAAGCATGCAAATGTGGAGCTGTCTGCTGTCGACGCGTTCGAGATCAACGAGGCCTTTAGCGTCGTCGCTCTCGCCAACATGAAGATCCTTGGCATCTCAGAAGACAAGGTTAACCTCCACGGCGGTGCTGTTGCGCTCGGCCACGCGCTGGGTGCTTCCGGCGCTAGGATCACAACTACGTTGCTTGGTGTGCTTAGGGAGAAGAAGGGTAAGATTGGCTGCGCCGGCATCTGCAACGGAGGTGGCGGTGCTTCTGCCATTGTTGTCGAGTCGCTGCAGTAGATCTCACCTACCTTGATAGTAACGACGCATCATGTTAGAAAGGAATTAACTTAATTACACGTAGCATATACCCACGCTACTCCACAGACTTGATATTCCGATCTGCCTGCGAGAAGGGAAAGTATGCAGATATCAACTGCCCACGTTGGCGCGTCCCTGACTAAGTGGTCGGTTTCAGGGCGGTGGAACTGGTTTGCTCGCTTCAAAAGCACTAGCGCGAGCGGCCGCCACTGGCTCTTAGCCGCCCTTGTGCCTGTGTCCTAAATTCGACTCCTCCGTGTTTCAAGCCAAGAGCAGCGAATCATCGCCGTCCAACTTCGGAAATACCTCAGGCAATCGATAACAATGCCGTGTGCTCGCAGGGGTGCGGCGATATCCATGTTTCAAGCGCCAATGCCCGCTCACCAGCACGCCCATCCGTCCATTTCCCATGAAACAGCGCACGTTTGGTTAAACATCTGGCCAGCCTTGCCCAGCGCTACCGACTCACGACCTGGGGCCTGACTGGTTCCTGCAGCTGCCCTTACTGTTGCTAGCCGGGGGTTTACCCTCAGATTGAAACCAACCCCCATGTGGCCCAACGGGAGATGCTCGCGCCCCCGGGCCCCATTTGGTCTGTCCACGAGTCCCCTAATGGCGAATGGATGGCTGTTAAGATCCGGGTTGCGACATACCCTCCGCCCTTGGTCCTGCGTATATAGATAGGTCCTGTCACTCCGGTGGCCTGGTACCTCGATACTCTGCCGTCCGTCCGTTCAGTTCTTGTGCCAGTTTTTCCCCACGCGTCTAGTACGCAGTCACTCCTTATTTGGTTCCTTTCTTTCACCATCTCGACGATGCGTTTCTCCACACTCACTTCGGCTGCGGCCTTTTTCCAACTGAGCATAGCTGGCTATGTTCTCGAGGATGACTACATGACTGACTTTTACGGCTCTTTCGACTTCTTCACAGCACCAGACCCAACCGAGGGCTTCGTCAAGTACGTTGACGAAGACACAGCAAGGCAGACAAACCTCATCAACGCGTCCGTTACTGCAGGTGCATCATGGGGCGTGGACCACCAAAACGAATGCCCAGAGGGAAGGCCCAGTGTTCGCCTGGAAAGCAAGAAGAAGTACAACAGTGGCTTGATTGTTGTCGATGTTGCCCATATGCCTTTTGGCTGCGGTACGTGGCCAGCGTAAGTAGACTATACTCTCTCTCCTTTCTAGAGGCATAGTGCTTAGCGTCTATAGATTCTGGACAACCGGTCCCAACTGGCCCAAGAATGGCGAAATCGACATTATCGAAGGCGTGAACGATCAGGTAGTCAATCAGATGACTCTTCACACAGGACCGGGCTGCCAGATTGGCTCCGACACCACCCAGTTCGCTGGTAATGTAACGTCAAAGAACTGCGACGTCAAAGCCAAAGGTCAAAAGGATAACCAGGGATGCTCCATTGGCGACACATCAACCCAGAGCTATGGTGCAGGCTTGAACGCGATTGGTGGAGGTGTATACGCAACTCAGTGGACTTCGGACGCCATCAGCGTCTACTTCTTTCCTCGCGGTTCTGTTCCAGAGGACGTTCTTGGTGACAGCCCAGACCCCAGCGGCTGGGGAAAGCCATCTGCCAAGTTTCAGGGTGGTTGTGATATTGAAAACACATTCAAACAGCAACAGATTGTCTTCGATACTACCTTCTGCGGTGTATGGGCTGGCGCCACCGATGTCTGGGAATCTAGCTCTTGCTCGAAGAAGGCCGCTACGTGCCAGGAATGGGTACAAAACAACCCTGAGGCTTTCGCAGATGCTTACTGGACAATCAACGCTTTGAAGGTTTACCAAGACAATGGCGAGGCTCCTCAGCCAAAGCCTTCGTCAGCACCTCAGCAGAGCAGCGCTGCCTCTCTGCCAGTGCCTGTTCCAAGTGAGACGCTTGCCGTGTCTTCTACACTTGCTGGTCCAATTAGTTTCCCTGCTATCCCGACCTCGGTCACCAAAACGTCCGTATCCAGCATCTTCGCGCCTATCCCCACCAGTGAGACGTTGTCCGCCCCAGTTGCGTCTTCGCCTGTCTATGGAACAGCTCCCAGTGCTCCGAGCCGTCGCCCAAGCCCCAGCTTCCCCAAACCTCCAGTTGAGAGTCCCGCCGCTACCGAAACTGAACAAGGTATTGAACCTGTTACGCCACCGACCCTTGTGGCAGCTCCAGGTCCAGCACCAACCGGCGCAGGTGGTATGCCTGGTTTCCAATGGCCTCAGGGCGGTGCAGGTGGTTCCAACAGCACCAAGCCAACATCCAAATCCGCTGCCTTGCCTACTCAGAAAACCAGCGCCCCAGTCCAGAACTCAACCAGCGCTGCTGCATCTCTTAGCTCAAGCCAGAGCGTGGCCCAACCCACGGGTGCCCCGGTCGCATCCGCAGCTCCAGTCCCAGCACCAGGAGCTTCATCTTCATCACCGGAAGCTCCAGCCTCATCACCAGAAGTTCCAGCCTCGCCACCGAAAGCTCCAGCTTCTGCACCAGAAGCTCCGGTTCCAGCACCAGCCCCGACGACTCCCGCTAATGCGTCTGTAGCTGCGCCAGTCGTCCCTGTCGTCACAGACCTTGTCCAGTCGATCCAAACCGTTTGCGAGACTGTCTACTACACGGTAACCGCCACCGCTGCCCCAACACCAGCACCCACAGTCGCCGCAAGAAACGTACGCATGGAAAGGTTCATGCGAGAGCACAGACAGAGGCTCACAAGGCACCACGCAAAGTACTAGACAGTGCGTTTGTGGGGGAAATCATCAAGTTCTCGAACAGGACTCGGCAATTTACATACATTCAAAAAGTCAGCACTGGCTGTTGATCTGTTTTCCATCTAAGTTTTGGGGTTGACGGCCGCACGCGTACATATACCCCAGATATCTCTTCTTTGTATATATTTCTTCTTCAACCACAAGAGCAATACACATTTTACGTGGTCAACTACATTCGTTGTCTACTCGCATCAAGTGAAGTTATTTTCCTTTTAACCGTCTCTTTTTCTCCCGTTAACCTGTCGTCCACCTGGAAACCTAAAAAAAGCCGTCGTAGCCTCCGACTAGGACTACCCTTGTTGCCTACTGCTCCTACGTTTCCCCTCCCACTTTTATCCCGACGCCAAAAAAAGGAAATTCAGAGTTGGAGTATGTTCGTGAGTGAAGGGAGTGAAGGGAGTGCAGTGACAAAAAAACAAAAAGCGTGGACGCTGTGGGAATTGAACCCACGACCTTTCACAAGTACGCACGTTTTAGGATGCGAAGCGAAAATCATACCCCTAGACCAAGCGCCCGGTATTAGGTAATCTTTGGATTATTTTGAGATTGTACAAAATATATACGCTTGAGACAACATCAAAAAGGGCATGAAGTAAGTCATGTTGGTAATGGTGTCATGGGACTGTGGGATGATGAGCATAAAATAGCGGGGTAATTTTGTCTGTTCCGCGTTCCTGTGGAGATGGCTAAGATAAGTTCACTCCAGAATATTCTTTCACATGGCCCTCCAGAATCACATCAAGGGACACGCGAATATGAGACATCAAGCCAAAATATTCTTCGGTAGACTGGAAAACTAAGCAAATGTTTGTCAAACAATACCAATCATCTTAACATACACAAATGACTTCCCGTGTCTCTCCTTGCTTCAATGCCTCCTGCGCGGTCCTGAACATACCACCAACTTTCGTAATACCAACACGTCGAAAAGACCTATACTGATGTTCTCTTTGATCCCGTTCACCTGGCAAGATGGAAACATCGCCCTCAAACTTGAGCAACAAGCAGTGTAAATAGCGATCTGCACTTCTTACTGTCCGCTCGCCATATGCCCCCGGCATGCAGTATAACTGAGCACTGTCGCCAAAGATATCCGTGTCGGAAGCCGGTGCGTCAAGATAGATGTTGGCGTACGTATGTTGCCGCTTACCGTGCGACACTGATTTCAGACGCCAGGTATAGGGTACGCCGCGACCGGCAGTTTGCCTCTGGAGTTCGATTGGGTGGAAGTAGCGTGGCGCGAGGAAGATGTGGCCGGATGTGACCATGCCAAAGGGGTTCTTTGGGTCGGCGAGGGTGATGCTGTGGTTTGTGACCAAGAAGAGAAGTTCTTCGGTAAGGTCTGCAAGGCTGTGTTCTGAGGACTGGTAATCTGTGATGTCGCCATAAGTGACTCCGTGTGGAGTATCGATAGCAGCCCACGTCCACGAGGGTCCGCTTTCCGGGTGTCGTGTTCCAGGGTTGTCATATATACCGTTTCCACGGTAGACTTCGTTTACACGCCATAGTAACTGGCCTTCGATGTGGCGACTCCATAGCCCAGCAACATACCTTCGTTCGCTGTCTGTACTGAAAAGCTCATCCTGGAACAATTTTGCTATTCCGCCAAATGCGATAAGTTTGTCTTTGTGCTCTGTGAGCTGTGTTCGAGAATAGCTTTCGACCGTCTTCTTCCACAATTCGTAGATGTAAATATTTTTGATGTGCTGATCGGGATCTAGAAACCCGTTTAGCCGTGCTTCGCGGAATGAGCGCCCGGCAGAGGCTGTCAGATGCTTCAGACAACCTTCTTGGACGAAGCCGTTGGCACGAGATGGTTTGATCGCTAATTCACTTGGAGTGTGACTTTCACTGCAACTGAATTCATGACACTCCCAGGCAAGCTGATTGTAACCGAAGTGAAGTACACGTGGCGCCAACAAGCGTTCCTGGAAGACCCAGGCCCGTCGGTTGACTGGGGCATACTCGACGAGATCATCCCAAGTGGATGTATCGATCAGGGAGCATCTCGTATGGGTTTCCGGTCTTGGAGTATCGTCGTTTGGTTCGATTGAATGGTCTTCAGGGTAATGTACATAAACATTATTTGCCCAAAGATGTTCTGGTCGTCTGCTGAAGAACAAGCTGTCTTGTCCATCTTTCCCAGCTGTAGCGGATATGTTTAGAAAGGCCTTTCGATACACAGTTCCCATATGACGGCTTTGCTCCAACCAATCTTTGAACTGCTCCTCTTGATTCATGCCATTGGCTTTTATAGGTTGCCGAATACAGAGAGAGTCGATCCATATGAAGCCAACCTTTTCCAGCCCTGCGGCGAATATGACGGCGTCTTGAAATGTCTTCGGCAGCTCTTTCCATAATATACCATCGGCCTTGAAGCGCTCTTCATTCTCAGAAGTCATTCTCAGTGGCGGTGGTGAGTCCGGTTTCGGTTTGCCCCAACAGTGGCTTAGTGTGACATAGCGGTCGTTCTGGTGCTTGCCTCTAGCATAATGGAACAGGTTATATGTCTCAGGCTGGCTCAGATATTCTTTGGTCTCTGTCAAGATTAACTTCGCTCTTTGTGGATTTTGGAGGTTGGCTCGCAGCTCCTGCAAATCCAATAAACGATGAGGATACCATTTCGTGTCAGGCTCTTCCCAAGATTTTGCACACTTGCACTTATTCATCCAGATTTGTGCCGTTTCTGTAACATCTTCTAGTGTATGACTACGGATATTAAACGGCTTTTCTTCATCTAAGTAAATTAGAAAGATGCTGGCATCGCAATTGGTGGGGTTCATCTACCTGTTTCTGCCAGGAAAAAGGTGCATTCGCTGTTGTCCCCAAGCTCGAAGTCAAGCCTAAACGTTCGTTTGCCAGTTTCATTGCTATATAGTCTTTCCCAATTCAGTGTTGCTTGAATAGACAAAGGCTGATCTTGTGAATCATCAGTGTCCAAATCCAGTGTCTTCGCTAGCCTGGTGCAGATTGGACAATGCATATCCCGTGCAGCTTGAAGTGTCCTTGATGATTTGTGATGCTCAAATGTGTATTCGAGGGTATATATCTTGATAAGACCTTCGCTCCGGCTGAGCATACCAACGCATACGTCGCAAAGCATATTAGAATGTAATCAGATAGTTGCCGTGAATTCTGTGTATGGGTTTGCCACAGACGTAGAATGATGGCGTGGATCGGAGGTATTCGTAAAATGAAACCTTATGCTGTAACCGCCAGGCCCATAGTGGTATACGTTTGGGTCCAGATGTTGGATGATCAAGTGGATGAACCTAAGTGCTGCCTAGGCTCTGATCACGGCGCTTAGAGGCTCAGCGAGCCGCTCGGCTCTTTTTTTCTTCCAACAACCTCGCTGCTTTCGTGCTCGAGTATTTAAACTCCAATTCAGGGAAATTTTGCATTCTTCTGGATGAATTCAGCCGCACAATAGTATCTCGTCAAAAAGCTAGACATCTTTCCATACCAGCGTATCACGTGATTATTTCACTGGGAGGAGCCAGAATGAGTTTAACTGAAAGTTGATAATGCGCTTGTGACGCTAGATAGTGGGAATGATTACAAGCTATACAGAGAAATGTTTCTGTACCCAAAAAAGCGTAAGACACAAGACTAAAGAAGATTCTAATTACAAAAATGCCCCTGGAGCAGTCTGCGAAGCTGCCATGCTAACTTTTTTCTTAATACACAAGATCCAATCCTAAGCACAGATGTTTCACGGTAGCGTGTGGATATGGAAACGTTAAGATGGGTTTCAGAAGATTGATCGAATCGATCTAACATTTGAGAGATTTGCATATCTCAAACAGACCATTGGCACTGGGCCAATACAGCTGTTTGCTCACTTATTCGCGGCTAAGCAACGCAAGATGTACTATCAGGATCGTTTATGACATGTTTTCATGACATTCGACTCTTGGCGTCTTCTTGCTGCAAGGAAATCTGGTTACCGCGAGAGTATGCGGAACCCCTAGATAGAAACGCTCTCTCAAATAACATGTCAACTTCTCAAAAGTCCCCACGTCCTCTACCACCCCTACCCCTTCTGCCACCGCGCTTCTTGCGGTCCCAGTTGCCCCTAAAACCGCGACCGCCTTGGTGACCATTCCTCTCATCACGTTCGCGTTCCTCCTCTTCCCTCTTCATCATCTCACGCTCGCGTTCTAGTTTCTCCGCCTCGAGCTCTTCCGCGCTCTTCTCCACACGAACTTCAGGCTTCTTGAGGTCTGTAGGATATCGTGGGTGTGCTCCGTACTTGCAGCCCTTGCCCTCGGGGCAGAAACCGCACAGATAGAACGGACATAGTTTCTCTTTCTTGTTATGCTTCAGAGCGCAGTGTGGGCCAAGTGGGCAGAAGCCTCGATCATAGTGTGGACATGACGGGCGTTTCGCGTCAGGATCTAGGTGGAGGTATAAACAATCGTCGCCGTTTGAACAGGTTTGTGTCCGGGCGTAATAGGAGCATTCAGGCATTCGTCGGAGGTTGTATTCGTGAAGAAACTCGCATGTTTCGCCTTTCTTACAGAGACCGCGCAGCCAATGTTTGCATACGAGACTAAGAACTTTAGTCAGTTTCTAACATCAATACGTGTGATATTACTAGCTGCGTACTTGTTGTAAGATGAGGAGACATTGTGCTTGTTTGGACATTTACTGCCATCTGGACAATGGCCTTGGAGATATGCTTTGCAGGTTGGGCGATCAGGATTGAGGCCAAATCGGTATTCACGTCTAAGAAACTCGCTGAACTTGAAGTTGTATTGCGGCGGCCGAGCCTCCGAAGATTTCTGTTCAGACGCCGGCGCTGCCATTGATGTCATGACCTCAGTCATTGTTGGCGCGCTTTATGAGAGCGCGTAGAAAGTTGGTTTTCAGTAGCTGATGAGTCCAATCACAATCCGAGTCGCCGTGGCTTATTGCTTGTAGATGGACGGTGTTAGGTATTGTGATTCGAGACAATGCGCAATCTCAAATCTTCTGTAGAAGCCTGTAGCTTTGTGGGGTTGCTGGAGAGAGCAGTTGTATATGTAGTCGGATGTCGACATAAGCGGCTCGCCAGACAGCCTACCTGCGGGATCGACAGCGCGAAAACACGTGAGCGCCAAGCAGCACATCAGACCTCCTCCATACGCCTGCACTTCTCGTGCAACTTGTCGGATCAGTACTGCAAGACGCTTCCGTCCCACTTTACTACTCGGTCCTTCTCTTGTGGTGACATACGGACTGCATCTCAAATTCGTGCGTGCCGTCTACCCGGCTGCCACCACTGGCACCGCCTTGGGACCCCACACCTACGCTGCGCCACATCTTCCACCTCACTTCCTGTGCCCGCCGATGCTCAACGGAGGCGTGCGCATCACAGCCACCGTCTGTAACCAGTAACGCCTGTCCTCTAATGCATCTGGATACGATTGTCCTTGCCTCTGCTTTCTATTCTCGAGATGTGACATCGGAAGCTTCTCCACTACTACTACTCCAGCGTGTGACGTACTATCTATAACACGCACTTTCACTTTCGTTTTCTTCATCCTTGTGCAGAACTGAAACGCTTGGATTTAACCTTTTCGATTCGTGTACATTTTAGTGTGTCAGCGTCCAGATCACGAGAATGCTGTATTTCGGAAGATCGCGGCCTGGCCTATGGAGAACGAAGCAAAGCACCCCTGGCTCACACTATTCATGGATCTTGGCCAACGCCATTATTTTGGTAGCTCACCAAGCTGCCAGGCTGGGCTTCACCGTCTGATTGAATGTATATCAAGAATCAGCTACACCAAGCCTAACAGGGAAGACTTCGCCTGTTCCAGGCTAAGTGGGGAGTCCGTCAACATCTAATGCGATCACCAGTGGATTACATGATTGAGCAGCCTGTGATGCCGTTCATTGACTCCACATGTATATACAAGACCATCCAGAACATGCTTCGGAATTCCCTCAGACACATGATTGTTCTTCACACACTATCATTTCTAGTTCATTTCTCTTGACTTGTATAAGCAGCCAGACGACGCATTCACAGCCACAGTCTTCCATTACGTACAAAACCCCACACATCCTTTCAGATGAATACCAAGTCACATTGTTGTCTGCTGACAGGTTATGCACAGCTTCCGATACCCGCCGGACTCTGATCCTTCAAGTCCAGATACGGGTCTCTCCTGCAGGGTACCCTGACGTGCAGCAAGCTAAGCATTTAGCTGACGACGACCGATAATGAGCCGAGACTACTTCAACCCGCCTGGTCACGACACCCCATTTTCCACACCACTGCAAACTATGTACTGGAACGGCGTGTACTACCCTAACTGGCGAATCTATCGCAACCAGCCGCCCGTGTCGCTGAACTACGATGTCATCTCGCATGTCTTCTATGCGTTTGCCTGGTACTTTGTATTTACGAAATGCTAGACACATACGCTAACACGAGTTTAGGGTAAAGGAAGACGGGACAGTATACGTACGTTTGTTGGACTTTTCGGCATGTCCAAGACTAACTTGCTCTACAGCTAAGCGATGAGTGGGCTGATGCACAAATTGATGTCCCGGGCGCTGACGACATTCCTGCAACCAAGGGTTGTCTGAACTCATTTGCACTTCTCAAGAGGAAGTACACGAGGTTACGAGTCGTGCTCTCCGTTGGTGGCGGTGGTAAGGGTAGTGAGCCATTTGCGGGTGTTGCTCGGGACCCAGCCCGCCGTGAGCGCTTTGCCCAGTCGTCATTAGCTCTAGTGCAGCAGTTTGGTATTGATGGAATTGACAGTCAGTACACCCATATATCAGTAACCAGACAAGCACTGAACCAATTACAGTTGACTGGGAGCACCCGTCTGATGCCAGCCAGGGCCAGGACTACATTGCTCTGCTAGCCGCGATCCGGCAGTATCTTCCAGCTCCTCAGTACACCCTGTCCTCAGCTCTTCCAGCAGGAGAATGGGCTCTCCAGCACATCAACCTAGGGCATGCCGCACAGTACCTGGACATGGTTAACCTCATGGCGTATGACTACTCCGGGCCGTGGGTGTCGAAATGCGGTCATCAGGCACAGCTCTATACACCGCATATTCCACATAGCCCTGAAGCTGCCATCTCATGTCATTCTGCTGTTTCGTACATGGTGCGGCAAGGTGTCCCGAGGCACAAAATTGTCATGGGCGTACCAGCGTACGGTCGAAGTTTTACGGGTACCCGCGGTATAGGCCACTCTTTCTCCGGACAAGCGGGAGAAGAAGGTACATTTGAGTACCGAGATCTGCCACGGCCGGGTGCAGAGGAGCATGTGGACGCACAGCTTGGTGCAGCTTACTGTGTCGGAGGCGATGGGGGTTTAGTCACTTACGACAACCCACATACTGTAAGAATGAAGGCAAACTATGTGAGACAAAACGGACTTGGTGGACTATTCTATTGGACCGGAACGGGAGATGCTAGCTCACTCACACAAAAGGATCGCAGTCTCGTATACAATGGCTTCCTTGCTCTGTTTCAGCAGTAGTTCAACACAGATAATATACGCCTTTCCCCTGGTTGATCATAATATCACAGTTGCTAGATGTTCAATGGTCAGGGTGCTCCTTGAAAGGGTACCTACGATGCATCGGTGATCATGTCATATGGACCATAACGGGTTCTGTTAAGGCTGTACGTTACATGGAAGATCACGTGGTGCACTCAGACCTAGGGTTCCGAGTAGGCACAATCGTAACCCCTTTTTTGTTCAGCCTTACAACCGATCTAGTTTGCTCACCAACTAATTGTATTTTATAAAATTGGCATGCCAGCTTGTATACTCTGTGTGGCGTTGGATCATTGGTTTTCCCACCAGGGTGCGAGTCGACTATTAGACCCTGGATTGGGTTGGAGATGGGCTGAAAGCACGGATAGCTACGTACACCCCCCACGCTTCCTTAGTAACAACGTAGCTGCTATACTGCACGCATGCTACTTTTGTGTAGCAGGAAACAATACCAATCATAAAAGTGACCGAAGCTGTTTTTCGTTTCCCTTCTTTCCACTCGGCGTGCTTCGCCTTTCGCAACGTGTGCAACAGCGTATCGCGAGCGAGGGCGCATTGATGCGGACTCCCGCCAACCCATATGCCTGGCCTTTCTCCCTCTCTGGAATCTAGTACGCACGCCAACCTGTAGTGTCCGGAATCATGGATTCGGCGCTGACGCTCAATGCAGCTGAATACGACCCCATTGACCACCTCAACGCTATCTTCTCTCACCCCGCTACGCTCGCCTCCGTCTCTGCCACCTCCGAGG
This sequence comes from Curvularia lunata, assembly GCA_005212705.1. Taxonomy (NCBI): domain Eukaryota; kingdom Fungi; phylum Ascomycota; class Dothideomycetes; order Pleosporales; family Pleosporaceae; genus Curvularia; species Curvularia lunata. The sequence goes on along the minus strand of PELC01000073.1, from coordinate 114,057 downwards.
CTCTCCGCAGCTACCAAGATGATCTCGACGAGGACATCGCAGCCGTCGTCGCGTCACAGTCCAGCTCCGATGCGGACAGTGTGCAACGTATACAGTCCGCGAAGGCGGAACTGGCCGACCTATTCAAGCGGATCGAAAGCGTCAGGGAGCGGGCAATGCAGACGGAGCAGACCATCACCGAGATGACTGCGGACATAAAGCGCTTGGACAGCACAAAGAAGAACCTGACCCTCTCCATGACGGCCCTGAAGCGGCTGCAGATGTTGACGACGGCCTACGAACAACTACGTAGCCTGAGCAAATCACGGCAGTACCGAGAGTGCGCCCAGCTACTGCAGGCGGTCTTGCAGCTCGTGGCCCACTTCAAGAGCTATCGCTCGATAGATCAGATTGCTACCCTGAGCCGTAATGTGGCAGACGTGCAGGGCGAGTTGCTAGAACAAGTCTGCGAAGACTTTGAGGTGACATTTGCCAAGGGGGAAACGGCTCAACGAAAGGCTATGCTTGCAGAAGCTTGCCTCGTTATAGATGCGCTCGGCGAGCATGCGCGGACACGACTTATCAATTGGTATTGTAACACGCAGCTTCGCGAGTACCGACAGGTTTTCCGTGGCAACGATGAGGCAGGTTCCTTAGACAATATCGGGCGGAGGTACAGCTGGTTTAATCGCATGATGAAGACCTATGATGTCGAGCATGCCTCCATTTTTCCAGCCTATTGGCGTGTAAACGAGATGCTGGCCAACTCGTTTTGCGAAGGCACGCGAGAAGACTTCAAGTCCATACTGCAGAAATCTGTACGACGAGGCGACGGTCAAAGTCTGGACGTTACACTTCTTCTCTCATGTCTTCAGGAAACTCTTGATTTTGAACAAAGCTTGGAACGGCGATTCTCCAATGAGGTTCGTCAGAAGAGCACAAAGCCGGTCCATATATACTTACGCTGTACAGTCTCGTTCCTCGATAGATACCATGACTTCCAAGGACGATCGATCTCATGGTTTCAGCCAAGCTATTTCTGAAGCTTTTGAGCCGTATATGAGCCTCTGGGTAGAGTCTCAAGACAAGTATGTGCCACAAGAGCGGCTAGGATACATTTTTCTAACAACTCAGACAACTTGCAAGCCTGATACCAAAGTACCGACAGCAGCCTTTACGGAACCCGGAAGAAGAATTTTCGCACCAAGCGGTCATACCTTCATCGACAGAGTTGTTCCACTTCTACCGCATGACTCTGGCACAGTGCGCCAAACTCTCCACTGGGACAAGGCTACAGGAACTATCTACAACTTTCGCCAAATACCTGGACCAGTACGGACAACAAGTACTCTACTACTTTCTCAGCGAAAAGTCGGGTGCTCAAGGGCCATCTATTGAAGATGCCGTCCTCATTCTCAACACTGCAGACTACTGCTACGTTACTTGCAATCAGCTAGAAGACAAGATCAAAGGTCGCATAGATGAGGAGTTTAGAGAAAAGGTAGACCTGCAAAGCCAAGCTGATGCATTCATGGGTATCGCTAGTGCGACAGTACGTATGCTAGTTCGAAAGGTCGAAATTGCATGCGAACCCAGCTGGCGGGAGATGCGCAATACGCCGTGGGCAAAGCTGGAGAGCGTTGGTGACCAAAGCACATATGTTGCCGAGCTTCTGCGCCATGTCAAGGAGAGGTCTGGTGAAATTCTCAAATACCTCCACAAGCAACAATATGCGCGGGCATTCAGCGATAACCTCGTTGACCTGATGGCGTCCACATACATTGCCAACATTGTGCAATGCAAGCCAATTTCTGAGGTTGGGGCAGAGCAGATGCTGCTGGATTCATATGTCTTGAAGAAGGGATTGACAGAGATACCTACGCTCAACGATGAGCCAGGTACAGCGCCACCGGCCAGGTATGCACTTCACCAGACCTGTTACTTCCTACTGAAACGAATTACTAAACAAATGGATTTAGTTTTGTTAAACGCGTAAACCAGTCAACCTCGAAGATCGATCCTCTTCTCAAGACGCTGCAGGTCCGCCCCTCACCGCCCGAAGCCCTTGTACAAGCCTACCTGATTCACATTGCCGACAAGTCCGACACCAACTTCCGCAAGGTGCTTGAGCTCAAGGGGATTCGCAAAGCAGAGCAAACCCAACTCTTGGACCTCTTTGCTGTTTTCCGAGCCTCGCCTAACCACGCAAATCTCGTCCAGAGTTCACCATTCCTCACGCCTCTGTTGATCCAGAACAACACGGGCGTAGGTAGTGCAGCTGGAAGCGTCATGAGCACACCGAGTCTCAGCGGCGGCAGGTTCGATGCAGCGGGACTTGGGAACATGCTTGTTAACGCGGCAAGGGATGGAGTGGATCGGTTTGGTAGCCCTGCGCCTGGGCAGCAGCAACAGCAGGCGGGTGTTGGTGCGGATACCGGAGCGAATTTGGAGAGCAATCTGAAAAATATCGGAAAGTTCTTCAGGAGAGACGTTGGGTTCAGGGGATTTGGGCGTAGCGAAGATGGACGGTAGAAGCAGTGGTTTAGCTCCGGGGCATCGTACCGGATACAATTCAAGGAAGATGGAATGATTGTTGAATGTGCATGTTGCTTTGAAATTTGGGTATCATAATTAGGAATCGCCGGCTCCCCCCCCATTTGGAAGACTCAGTATGAGTTAGAGCGTTGCGAACTCAGAACACAAATTCAAGGGTCGTATGCGGGGACTCGCCATCTTCCTGCTGGTCCTCGCCCTCTTGATCACCCATAAAGACATCTTCGCTTACTATCCCACCCTCGCCATCACTAATCACCATAGCCTCCCTCCGCCGGCGTCGCACATCTCTCTCAGAACCACCCATGCCGCCAGCCTGTGCGCGGCTCTCCATCAAACGCCACCCGCCTCTCGGCGTATGCGGTGCAAGCGACGAGTCCCTCCAGACGCCCATGTCGCAGAGTAGGTTGAGAGCCAGCTGGGCACGATGCACCACCTCTTCGTCCTTGCTGTACAGATCCTTGATCAACAGGTCCTTTGCCGTTTTAGAAGCATAGAAGCGCGTGCAGAGGATCTTGGTGGCCGAGGCACGGATGTCATTGTTGTGGCTTGTTGCGAGGGTTAGCAGCGAGGATGTCTTGATTGCGTCTTCTTGGTGAGTGGGGGAGCTGGGGCCCGGACTCGAAGGTATGGTACGGCGTTGTGAGGGTATGTTTTGGGGGTTACGGATCGCTGTAAGGGTGCGCATGTTCTGGAGGCCGTGGGAGACTTGCTGCACGGCTATGAAGGTGAAGACGCCTGGTAAACAGCCAAGTCAGTGCCTGGTGGGCCGAGGGCACGAATAATGTAGAGGGAAGAGCGCACCTAGGCCGAGCCAGAGCCAGTGGTCAGGGATGTTGGGTGCCATGGCCGCGAAGTATTGTTCATGTTTTGCTGTGTGTAGGGTTGAGGTTTGGAGGCATTATGGCATTGTCTTCTGCAGTGGTGCGGCCGAACGATGATGTCGGAAGTCGCGTGCGGTGTGGGGAGAGAGGGCGGCAGGGCTGTCGCGCTAAGCCGACCCTTGTCGAACTTTTGGCCCGCTGAAATAATTTCATGCTAACGCCCATCTCGTGTCGCCTGCGAGTCCTCCCCTTCGCCGCACCCGCATTCACGACTTGGAAAAGGCTTTTACAGCCTTGAGAGGACCGCATTTGGAAAAATGCCGCCTTCGCAGCTGAAGCGGCTGAAAACCTCGCTCCGCGAGCAGGGCATCACCGGTCCGCAAAAGTCCAAGAAACAGAAGAAGTCGCAATCCAAGAACGCCGACCACCGCGAACGAAGAGCCTCTGCGCTCGCCTCAATCCGCGAATCCTTCAATCCATTCGAGTTCAAGCACCTTGCGCGCCCCCATAAGCATGAGTACGTCTCTGCGCAGGCTGAAAATGCGCCCAAGAAGATTCTCGGTAGGCCTGGCGTCACCAAGAGTCAGGGCGAAGAGGCCCGTAGGAAGTCGCTGCTGCCAGAAATGCACCGCAAGAACAAGGTCGGAGGCATCCTAGATAGACGAATTGGAGAGGATGACCCGACAATGAGCCTCGAGGACAAAATGATGGCGCGCTTTGAGCGGGAGCAGCAGCGCAAGAGAGGTGGCAATGTCTTTGATCTCGAGGACGACGCTGACGAGGTCGAGCTTACGCACGGTGGACAGACGCTGCGTTTTGACGACGACATTGGTGAAGAAGACTACGACGCGGCAAGTATCGCTGGATCGAGCGATGACGAGGATGGCTTCCTGAAAAAGAAGAGGCGGAGAGACGACGTGGACGGTGAGGCTGGCGACGACGTTCCCGCAGAGGAGCAGCCGGAGAGGAAAAAGAGCAAACAGGAGGTCATGAAGGAGGTTATAGCCAAGTCGAAACAGCACAAGTACGAGCGTCAGGCACAGAAGGAGGACGACGAGGAACTGAGAGACGAGCTCGACAAGGATCTCAACGACGTGTTGACTGCCCTGCGGGGACACATCAACAAGAAGCCAGAGCCTGAAGCGCCTAAAGCCTCGCAGCTCAACGACTTTGGCATGAACGCCGACCGCGCAGCACTCCTTGCTGGAGCTACACAACAGGATAAAGATAGAGAGTACGATACTAGGGTCCGCCAGCTGCTGCAAGACCAGCGTGCAAAGCCGACCGAACGAACAAAGACAGAAGAGGAAAAGGCCAAGGAGGAGGCCGACCGCTTGAAGGAGCTTGAGCAAAAGCGCATGAAGAGGATGCGTGGAGAGCCCGTTAGCGATGATGAGGAGGAGCCTCGCAAGAATGGCGCTCATGAGCCCGAGGAAGATGAAGATGAAGATGAAGACAGCCTCCCAGACGACGCTGCTGAGTTTGGACTCAAAGCGCCTGGCCAACTCCGGCCAGAAGGTGTTGATGATGAGGACGATTTCATCATGGATGACGACCTCATCGCTACGGATTCTGAAGCTGACATTTCCGACGAAGAATCTGAGGCCGGCTCCGCTATCGATGACACTATGGCCATGGACGACGAGGACGCTGATTTTCTCAAGGACGTCATGCCCGAGCGCAAAGAACAACCAAAAGCCGTTAATGGTGTGCTCACCCTGAGTGCTGAGCCTTCATCGAAGCTGGCCTATACATATGCATGCCCTCGCTCACACGAAGAACTGTTGAAAGTCTTCAAGGATGTTGCTACCAACGACACTTCGACTGTTATTCAGCGGATACGTGCACTTTATCACGCTGGCCTGCATGCAGATAACAAGAACAAGCTTGCTGATTTTGCTTGCGCGCTCATTGATCATATCTCATACCTTTCGAATCAGACCCCTGCCGCGCCCTTGGCCGTGATCGAGGCTATTATTCGTCACGTTCATTCAATGTCGCGTTCATACCCTGTTCAGATCGCGACCAGATTCCGAGAACATTTGAAGCAATTGCAGGTCTCGAACGACCCTACGCCAGGTGATCTCGCGCTCTTGTCGGCTATTGGATCTATCTTTCCTACCTCTGATCATTTCCATCAAGTTGTGACACCAGCCGTTACCCTGATGGCGCGCTGGATGGGTCTTACCTCGCCAGCTTCGACCAAAGACGTTGCTACTGGTGCTTTTGTCGGCGCGCAGTGCCTCCACTACCAAAGACTATCAAAGAGATACATCCCCGAGTTCATCCGCTACACAGGGCTTTGTCTTGCCTCAGAGCATGCCACGCCTGCGCTTCTCGCTGCCCACAGCAAGAACGTCATCACAGCTGCTGAACTGTGGAGCTCCTCACCATCTTTCATGGAAGTGTTCACACCTCTCCTGGAGCCCCTCAAGACATCTAAGCAAACTTCCACTCTGCAAAACCTGCAAGCACGCATCTCCCTTGCGCGCTCTAAGCGACGTCCTCTTCTTCTCCACAACCACCGACCTCTGCCTATCAAATCCAACATTCCTAAGTTCGAGGAATCATTCGATCCCAACCGCCACTACGATCCCGACAAGGAGCGTTCTGAGGCCAAGAAGCTGCAGAAGGAGTACAAACGCGAGAGGAAAGGAGCGTTGCGTGAGTTGCGTAAGGACGCCAACTTCATTGCAAGGGAGAGTCTCAAGGAGAAGAAGGAGAAGGATCGTGCGTACGAGACCAAGTACAGGAGGCTTGTTGCGGAGATTCAGGGCGAGGAGGGCAGGGAGAAGAACATTTATGAGCGGGAGAAGAAGGCGAGGAAGAGGGGTTAGATGTGTCCAAGGCACTGAACTTGGCTTTTTGAAACGAGGTTTAGCATTGAGTAGAGATTTATATGGCGTATGCTCTTCTGCCACGGGTATATTTTCCTGCCTGGCTGATTATGTCTCCAATCATGGTGTTGATATTCATCCTTTAGATGACTGGGTAGTTATTCCGACGCTATTCAAGGCTCAGCCCAGGCCAGGTTCCTACAAATCCATTTTTTTTTCCTAAAATTCTGTGCGCTATGCTGCAGCTGAAGAGATCAGCGATCATGGCAGTAGTCCCCGACCTACCAGATTATGTGGAGAAATGGGAGCAAATCCATCGTTTTTGTTTCGCCGGCTGGGCACCCGAAGGACCCATAATTCAACGCTACCTATTTGTAGATCTTTTGCGCGGTTTGTCTTCTCGATGACGCAGATGGGTAAGTTTGAAATTGGTATAACAGCCATCGTGAGTTCTCGAAAAAAAACCTGTTGAGCTAGATGTGGAGAGCACACGTAGACTCGAGAGTGTTTTGCCCAGGAGTGGAGCAAGAAGGCCACCAACTAGGTAATGGAGATGCCGTCATTCCGGAGGTCTGGGGCAAAAGAGAGGGCTTGTGTGGCGTCAGTAATGCACATATTGTCAACTTGCTAACAAAGAAACGCATATGGGACGAGAGCATTGTGAACAGTTGAGCATCAAATGCCATGGTGCTGGCTTATGCATCCTGTGTATCGCTCTGCCTTGAACAAGTCACCCCCACATTCAACTCGGTCCGTGCGCTAAGACACAAAGAGAGTCCCCCACGTGCGGCTGCCATCCTGCAAACAAAACCTTAATTGAACCCACAAACTTCACCTTCTCGTCGTGTACACAGCGTTCCAGCCTATCTGCCATGGACGTGCTCCACGTTCCTGGCAGCCTTGCCCTGGAAAGGACGCAAGTTCCCGTTGGGGCCGCCTCAACGAATCCACTCCGCCGGCTTCGTCCAGAATGTGACGTCAGCTACAATGCTGCGATACCGCGAGACCGGCACTGGGTAGAGAGAGCGTGCCACACTGGAGATTTGTAAGAGCACCGTTCTAACGATTTGGAGCTACTTGGGCGTCGTCGAGTCCTGCCTGCACGACCGAGCCCGCCAGACAGCCGTGCGGCCAGGGCTACACAGATCCGCGGAAAAAGCACGTTGCTCAAGGATGCGGTGGCTGACACGTTGCTGGAAAGCATACGGTGTCATGGTGTGAAGCTCTGCCTGAGACGTACCCAAGCTGCCTTCGCTTTGCTCGGAGGCCGAATTCGACATCTCATGTCCCGAGCACGCAATACGGGGCCTGCCCACTTCTATTGGGTACTAGTGCGACCCAGCTCCAACTATCACATCCTTCACCCATCATCCCTGTCCACCCTGCACACCCTTGCGACTTCGACCCATATCAACGCAGGAAATGCGGCCAAAGGCGTCACTATTGCTTATGACCTCTGGTAGATCTGAGCGGCATGTTCAGCCATGGCATGTCACTTGTCTCAAACTTATACCCACGGGTGACTGTCTAGAACCATTCTGCCCTTCTTTTCTGGCTCTACCGTCATCGGCGTGACCATATTGCTTTGGCTTCCTGTAGACTGTGCATCTGCCGGTCGCGTAATTTGACCAGCTCCACCTCCGTTTACATCTCTGGGTACCCTTTTTGGTCAAACCGATCACGCAATCTGCGCACCAGCTCAAGTAATATCGAGGCGCCGCCAGGGCTCCCGTCCTACGTACACCAACCTTCCTCGGACAACGCCCATGTTGGCAAGCTGCCCTTGAAGCTTCGCTCCCGCCACAGCACTTGTGATTGGCACAAAGCGATCGACATTTTACGCCGTGCTTGTATACATTGCCCCCTTCCCCCGTTGCCTTGAAGACAAGCTTCGGACGAGCGTCTGATAAACTCTTGTCGCATTTGTTGAACCCTTCTCGGTCTTGTCCAACCTCTGGTACTGGATCCCAAGCACTTGGCAATCCCGTGCTGACCCGGTACACCACTGCGGTCGAGTTGGAGTGACATCCAATCAACGATGGCTTCTACAGCCAACAAAGTTGGCCATGGCCTGGCAAAGGTCCTGGGCATTGATCTGCATTACCGGAACGAGACCGGCTCGGACCGTGTTACACGAGGAGAGAGCGTGTTTACCGTCGACTCCGCCGATATGTATGTCGAGGAAGAACCTACAGCGCGGGAGTGGCTTCAAGAAGTCATTCCTAGCAGCCGAGAATTTGCCGAATACCTATACAGCTTGTTCCCTTTTGTTCACTGGATAGGTCGCTATAATGTACAGTGGTTACTCGGGGATCTTGTGGCTGGTATGTCAATACACCGTACTCTGGATATCAAAATACTGACCTCGTCTAGGTATTACGGTTGGTGCAGTTGTCGTCCCTCAGGGCATGGCCTACGCAAAGCTCGCAGAGCTTCCTGTCGAGTTCGGACTATACTCGTCGTTTATGGGGGTACTTATCTACTGGTTCTTCGCTACCTCGAAAGACATAACCATTGGCCCAGTCGCCGTCCTTTCCACAGTCACTGGCAGCGTTGTGCTGTCAGCAGAGAAGAAACTAGCTGGCCAAGACATTTCAAGAGACATGATTGCATCTGCATTGGCCATCATTGCTGGCTCAATTGTCCTCTTCCTCGGTCTCATCAGGTTGGGCTGGATCGTCGACCTTATTTCTCTGCCTGCGATTTCGGCCTTCATGACCGGCTCTGCCCTCAGCATTGCTGCTGGACAGTTCCCGACTATGATGGGAATCAAGGGTTTCTCGACGCGGGACCCTACGTATAAGGTCATTATTAACTCTCTAAAGTACCTTGGACGTACCGATCTCAATGCCGCCTTTGGCCTCACATGTCTCTTCCTCTTATACGCCATCCGATATGGCTGTGGCCGACTTGCGAAACGCTTCCCAGCCAAAGCCAAGCTGTTCTTCTTCATGAACACCCTGCGCACTGTATTCGTCATTCTGCTGTACATTCTCTTCAGCTACTTGGTGAATCGATCACACAAAGCCAATGGCACCAAGCCTATTATCTCAACTCTAGGTACCGTCCCCCGAGGTTTCCAGCACGCTCGCGTACCGAAGGTCACAATCCCTATCATAAAGTCTTTTGCTACGGAACTACCTTCCACTGTGATCGTGCTTCTTATTGAGCACATCTCCATCGCCAAGTCTTTTGGTAGGGTCAACAACTATGTCATCAACCCGTCGCAAGAACTGGTGGCTATCGGTGTATCTAACTGCCTCGGTCCTTTCCTTGGAGCTTACCCTGCAACCGGATCCTTCTCGCGCACTGCCATCAAGTCCAAGGCTGGAGTTCGCACTCCTTTCGCAGGTGTCATTACCGCCGTAGTAGTCCTGCTCGCCATTTACGCCCTTCCAGCCATGTTTTGGTACATTCCGAATGCGGCACTATCAGCGGTTATCATTCACGCCGTGCTTGACTTGATTACACCACCAAACACTGTGTACCAGTTCTGGAGAATCTCGCCGCTCGAAGTTATCATCTTTTTCATCGGTGTTTTGGTCACTGTGTTCTCAAGCATTGAGAATGGTATCTTCGTCACTGTGTCTGTATCTGCTGGCATGTTCGCCTTCCGCTTGTTCAAAGCCAGGGGACGCTTCATGGGAAGAGCTAAGATTCACTCGGTCGTTGGTGACCACATTCTTGATCCCACGGATGACGACAAGAAACCGCCCACCTCAAGGCAGAAACCGACCGAAGGAGAGCATTCTATTCGCGAAGTCTTCCTGCCTATTGACCACAAGGATGGATCTAACCCTACGATCGAATTAGAGGACCCGTATCCAGGCATCTTCATATACCGTTTCAGTGAAGGTTTCAACTATCCCAACGCAAACCACTATCTCGATGAACTCACCAACACTATATTTGCCAAGACACGTCGTACAAACCAGGCAACGTTCGACAGAGTAGGTGATCGCCCATGGAATGACCCCGGCCCACGGCATGGAAAGGAGTCGGCGATACCAGACAACCGACCAACACTGAAGGCCATCATCCTCGACTTCTCTTCGGTCAACAATGTCGATCTCACTGCGATTCAAAACTTGATCGACGTCAGGAATCAGCTCGACAAGTACGCCGCTCCCGACACAGTCGATTGGCACTTCTGCAACATCAACAACCGCTGGACCAAACGTTCCCTTGCTGCCGCCGGCTTCGGCTACTACACACCGGAGACACCTGAGAACGGTATCACACACCGATGGAAACCAATCTTCAGCGTCGCCGAAATCGGTGGCTCAGACTCGGCCGCCGCACAGGCAGAGGCGCAAGAGAACCTCCTCGCTCGACGCACGACATCGCAGGTTCGCAACAACGATATCGAAGCTGCATGGGCCGCAGATATCTCAGGCGCTAGCTCGGAAACGGGTAGCCTCAATAAACAGCTCGAGCATAGCAAGGCGTATGAAGCTGGACAGGACGCACGACATAGGGGTAGGATAGCAGTTGTTCAAGGCCTCAATAGGCCGTTGTTTCATGTTGATGTTACGGCTGCGCTTAATAGTGCTTTGGCTAATGTGCAGAGGAAGAGTCATTGAGCGACTTTTTTTACAAAGAATCTTTTGTTGATATTGTTGGCAAGTAGCGATGTCTTTTACAAAGTTTATACGATGAATGATTGATTTTTTTTCACGACGCTCGGCTTGGGTGCCTGGAGCAAATTTCTTCTACTTTATACTTCTGTCCTCTCAGCAAGTTCAAATGTGATATGTGAATTCTATCTGAATGTTGGAAACATCCATCTCGATATGCACTTTGAGGAAGAACAAAGGCTGTCACTTCACGATGCAAATGAATCCCCAAACGTAGAAATCAGGGTGAAGTATTCCATTTCATGAGTCCGAATCGCTTTCTCCCCATCTATACAAGTTTTCCTGCCTCTGCACGCATTCTAGCCCGTTAACCTCTCCATCCCTCCATAACAGTACATCTGCATAGCAGAGCATACTTGTCCCTCTTTTCCCATACAAATGACAAATGACAACGAGAAAAGGATATATAAACGCCGTACTATGCTCTGACTTGGTTCGCCCCTCCGTGCGTGATACAACCGTGAGACGAACAGTTTTCCGTGTCGTGCAAAATGAAGACCCTGAATGTACAAAAAGGCTTCTGTGCTGCGCAAAATGAGAAAAGAAAAGAAAAGAAAAGAAAAGCGCACTGCGCTTTGCCGTGTGTGTATGTGTGCGGGCCAAACAGCGGGGATGTCGCCGGGTTTTGCTGGGGTGGCAGGAGTTTTGGGTTGTGATAAAATATGTGGTAATAGGCAGAATGGTTGATGTGTCAAAGATAGTATCTACGGCATCCTACGAGGTCCAGCTCCGTGGTAGTACAGATTGCTGTGGTAGATAGTCGTGTTGGAGTAGCGTTGCCCGTGTTGGAAAAAAGGTGCTGATACGTATATTGGCAAGGAGATCCAGGTATCATGCCTTCCGCATGGTGGCTTTTTTAGTGAGATAGGAACAGCGGGCCTTTTCTCTTGTTGCCCATCGCTGTCATGGCCAAGAGGCAGTCGTCTTACACTCTTCGCGACACCCTTGGATGTGAGTTTCCTTCTCGAATAGGTAGTGCACAGTTGGACTCCTTTACACTCGCAAGCAGGCGACGCCTAGTTATAAGCTTCCGGTGGTAGGGAGTCTCGGCTCTGAGCAAATAAAACACCCGCTTGTTCGAGGTTCCACTGCCCCGCTTCCAGGCATTGAATAGCGTAGTCGCGTGTGAGATTGGTTTCGCGCTGTACGTAAAGAATCATTTCTTCTTTTCGCTGCTGCTCTGGATCTGTAATTGCGGGCGCGGGCGTTGGAGTGTTGGAGTGGGGTGTTTGCTGTGGTGCATTTGCTCCCGGTGCTGCATTGGGCCGTACTTGATTGCCGTTCAGTATTTTGAGTTTGGGAAACCACGAGATGATCTCTTCTTCCCAGTTTGGCGATGGAAACGAGTCGATGATGAGGTGCTCGACGTTTCGGAAACGGCCTTTCCATGGCTTGAGTGCGTCTAGCGTTGCGAAAGCGTTATTGCTCAAGTCCAAGTTTTGAATGTGACGGAAGTGATTGCAGAGTTGGTAGACCGCATGAGTATTTTGGAGGTTGTTGCCAGACAGTGCAACGCTGTGGATTGCTTGCTCTTTGGCTTCTTGTGTCTCAAGAATAGCGTCGCAAACAATCATGAGGGCAGGGAAAAACTTCTTCTGGGCCCCTTCTGTTGAGAACATGCCAGATTGCAGAATTTCCTGATCACTGGCAATGGTGGAGAGGTTCAGCAGCTTGTTTGCTGCATCATAGCGGCGCCCGAGAAAGCCTTCCATAAGTGGGTAGGTTGGATTTGACTTGACTTTTTCAATGTCGATGGGCGGCTCTCGTGAGTGGTTGTTGTGCTGGAAATGATTTGGACCGCCTCGGAAACCCCTTCCTCGTCCTCGTCCCCTGCCTCGCCCTCGTGAGGAATCGCCATCAACCATCATCTGATCACCGTCGTTCTGGGGGGTAAAAGTGACGCTCCAGTTGCCACGGCCGCGACCGCGGCCTCGTCCACGTCCTCGGGGTTGATCGTTCATTTTCCTTGAAGCGTTTCCAACGATTTTGATGAGTGTTTGAGTGATGTAGGAATGTGAGGAGTAAGGTAATTGGGATCGAGCCGTATATAAAGGCTGACAGACCGTGCGGCGCCAAGCCACATGTTAAGCTGCGACGCTTGCTATTGGTTGAAACACATGACTCCCCGACATCAAACCACCTCGCTTTAAACAGTGTCTTGATCAAAGTTTGGTCTGTTCCACAAATACGTGACACTCGATAGCTTATATTCATCTGAATCACGTAGATTGGCAGAATTAAATAGCCAAACTATATTGTCGCTTCTCACAACAGCCTGCTTATTCAGGCAGACAGGCAACCGCCTAATAGCTGCAGCCTAGATGTCTTCTAGTCAACCAAACTGACCACTTTCTCTGGGATTCTAATATCTTCATCATTCCATTGGGCCAACCAAACAGCCAACCATCTTTATGAAATGTACGCACCCATATTCCATAATTGAACTCTCTATTCCCTAGCATATGAACTCCTTACCCGTCAACCACACAAAAAAACGCGATTTCTATACACGTACTTCTTCTTATTCCTTTCTCTTGAAAATTGCTAAGCCTAAATAATACAAATCCACACTCCTTCCTGTCCGAGGGCAAAAAGCTTCTATACCACGCCACTTTTTGCCCACCCCACCTTTCCAACCTCCACGGAACCATTTTATCTGGAATCCACAGATCTAGCTTTGTTAAAACTAGCAAATCAAAAACGCCCCAAAACTCCCCAGAGAAAAGCCTCTTTGCATAGATGCAGTAAAATTGGGACACAACCCCATGCTTCCCGTGTAGTTTAAATGAGGGTCATAGCTACTGTGAATGTATCTTCTTAATCTTGTTGACGCCCTCGTATAGAGCACGATCGACAGCCGCAGCGACAGTAAGCGTACCGCCAATAACGGCGCACAGGCCGACGAGGAAACCAGAAAATGTCTTTTCACGGACTTCACGGTTGATAACCTTCATTGGGGAGATGTCCTATGTAGCTGTTAGTCACTGTGTCTCATATGTCTGTCAGAGGATGAAAAAGGACTTACATAAGAGAAGAAGACACCTGGAATACCGCCGCGAGCGTGGATTCTCTCCTTGTGTCCGTCCTGCTCGTCGTTTCCGCCCTTCAGGTTCCGCTTGTGGCTCGTTACGGAGTACTGGTGCGTCTCGATGCTTCCCTTGTACGAAGCGTCAATGGTGGAGTCGAGGAGCTCTTCATGCTTGGAAGAGCGAGGAGCAGCCTCCTCCCAGCCAAGGGGCAGATAAGCTGTCGAAACAACCTTGATAAAGTACATAAAGTTGAAGGCCTTTTCGTCCGTGTGTTGCTCGGTGTTATCAAGGGGATTGATATGGTGGTTCGACCAGCTACCAGGGCCAGAGCTGCGGTGCTTGTCTTGCATGCCCTTTACAACAACATCGCTCAGCTGAGGGCCAAAGCGAAGCTGGTGGATCTTATGTGTGAAAGTGTGGGAATATTCGTCTTTGAAGTAATTTTCTAGATCGTGCACGTGCAGGTTGCCGTTGGAGAAAGACTTTCCAGGCGCAATATGGAAGTTTCCGACAACCTTGTTGACACGGATGCTGCCTTCGAGACGGCATCCTTCCTGGCGCTCTGCGTCGAGGCGCTCTGCGTAGTGTTCCCGCTCGCATTGTTCCACGCCTTCTCCGCGACCAAACGACCATGATATAGAAGCGTAGGCATCGCGTACTTCCTCGCAGGTATTACAGCAGCCGGGTTTCTTTGCGTTGGAGGGAGCGGGTGCGCCGTAACATTCGCCGCAGTAGTCGGGGGCCATGTGAGATGCTTCGTCAGCGTGCCTAGAAGCGTAGTTAGCATACTGTTTTATTCTGTATGTCCAGTTCCATTCCAGGGGTTGGGTTCCAGGTACACTTACAAGTCCATGGGCTTGATTGCAAGGACTCTGCTACCCTCCTTCTCCGGGCTCAGATGCACTTTGTTGATACCGTGTGTGACACCCATCTGTAGTTCTCCAGAGACATCCATAACGTCAAGCGTGAGCAGCTCGCAAGGTACACGCGGGAACGAAATGTTCAACGCAATCTCCATGCGCTCGCCTCTTCCCTTATCCACCACCAATTCGGGCCTGACAGTCACTCTCCTATAGTCGGCCCACTCGCCCCATGTTAACCAGAGGATAACCAACAGGCTTACTATCGTGACAATTCCTCCAGACGTTGTGCGGACGCGCGCATCCTCGACCGTCTTAGTAAAGGCATCTAGCCTCGTGAATCGCGATTTGGCGGGCATGATGACAGGCTACCACTGCGGGATAGAATTCGGAGATTTCTGGGCAATGGACTCGGCGTCCAAGTTGCGACGTACTCGGAGAACGAAAAGTACAGGCGAGATGGTGGGGTGTAAAGGGTCCTACCCAGCGCTGCCTCGGTGGCTCTCGAGTAGCCGTGCCGTGAATGTCCGACTGAAGTTACTCGAGGACGCAAGGGCAATTGACAGTGTCCGGTAAGTGGACAAGGTAGAAAGAATGAAAAGCAGCACTATCTGTGCCAAATCCACAGGATCATCGTACAAGAAAGAGAAAAGGGTAAGCAATTCAACGCGTGGACGTTGCGACACTTCGGCTGACACTAAAGGACAACTATGCGACTGATTGCTAGCTCCGGGCTACAGCCGCGCTAGCGTCCATCTGGCAGGCGCGTTCCTAGATTAAGTGGCGGTGCGCTGCGCCACCATATCGATGCACGTGTAATCCATGTAGAGCATTGATGGTATGTTTTCAATTATTTTATTATGTCTTTTGTAATTCTAGCGTTCTAATAGACGTTGAGAAAGTAAGTGCAAAGATGACAGAAACCATCCTGATGGCGCAGGACAAAGCTGTAACCAGCTCAAGATGCAAGTACGCTTCGGAGCATGCTGTTGAACCCATCGTTGAGCTTGTACAGCTCGACGATAGGTGGCTTTTTGGGCTCACCTGCCTTCCTTCGTAGCTTGTCTGCAGCCCGGGCTCTACTTTTGCGCTCAGCTTCAATCGGGTCTGCGACGTCTGCATCATCCATGTCTTCCGAATCGGTTGAATCGCTGCCATCGTCATCGAGCTCCAGGTCTTGGAGGTCCATCTGCAGTAATGTTAGTACAAAGCCCAATGTTCGCGAGTTGGTGAGAACAAACCGCGTTGAGGCCAAAGTCGCTAGACTTGAAGCCAGCAATGCCGCCCATCAGTGGATCAGGCTCATCGCCGCTCGCCATCTTCTGTCTCGTCTTGTCTTGATGCCACTTCTTCCTAGCCATTTGCCACTTGATCAGAGCGTTGATCTCGCGGATTGCCTTGTTCTTGTCGATCAAGTTTGAGTCTATAGCGCCCTGGAATAGGGCATTCATGTCGAGCTTCCCACCGCTTCCAGGACCGTGACGTAGGAAGTCGAGAATACCTTCTAGCCAGCCCATGAGCTGGTCAAAAAGCCCATTGTCATGCTTGTGTACCTCATGAACAAATTTGTAAAAGTTGTCCTCATGGCGGGCGCATAGGTCGATGAATGCTTGCACGGTTTGATTCGGGTCCGCTGAGACTTCCTGTCGTTGGCACGCTTCAATCGTTTTGATGGTATCATCGGCAAAGAGGGCAAAGTCAGTAATACTATTGTAAACGTTGGCGGACTTGTAGACGCGAACCAAGGGTTCGTAGAAGATGGTGAATAAGTCCCTGAATAATTGCAGTGTTGTGGGCTAGAATCCATCAGTCACTGTTCTCGAGATACTTGTTTTAGGCAAGCTTACCTCTTCAATGATCTGAAGCATCATGAGCTTATCTCTCTGTCGTAAACACAGCTTGAGGTATTGCTTTAGGTGAGCAAAAAGCTCTGCACCTGCGCGCATTTCCTTTTCGACCTGATCGGTCGCGTTAGTAGATATGCTGGAAGTGCTGCGCCGGCTTGTTGCTCGACTGAGGCGTCTCGATCTCACATTTTCGACAGCGTTGTTCCAAGCAACGTAAGCATTGAATACCTTCTCAACCTGCTGCGAACTCAGCTCCGGCTGAAAGTACTCGGATCGCAGTATCGTCACTACGACGTCCACATTGTCGTTTGCCGCTTCCTGGCGGATGATTTCCTTAACACTTTCGTCGGCCTGTACGTACGCTTTGATCTTGTCACAAAGTACATCATCTTTGATTTTTGTTGCTGCAAGGGTGGTGATGGTCTTTTGCACAGAGTTGACACCATCGTTGATGGCCATACCAAATATGCGTTGCAGCAGCGATCGTGCGCCAAAAGGTTGGGCAAGGAAAAGATCCAGAACTCCACTCATAACAGCAGCAGGATTGGCAATCCTGATGACGTTTTTAAGCACACCATACGGTACTAGAGAGTGTATCCGCTTCGCCTGCGCAAAAAGCTCTGGCGAATTGTCTTCCGCTAGGAACAGATGGTAGAGAGTGGCCGCAACTTCTATCCGCAGCCATTCTGCGAACTTTTGGTACTCCGGCTTGAGCTCTCTGATACTGTTCTTGACCCTAATCTCCTGAAATAGATGAGAAAGTCCATTGCTCTCTACTATCTCTCTTCTGAACTTTTCCATGTGGATATCAAGCTCTGCTGCACGCTGTCGCGCAACTTCATAGAATTGCCTTTGCTCTTCTATGCGCCTCTTATCCATTTCTTCTCGCCTCTGAATGTCTTCCATCTCTTCTTCGTTAACTTCTATGGGGTCGCGTGTGAGAAATTCGGCCATGGCATTTGAATGTGCAATCCGCTCGTTGTGGAGGAACGACCGGAGGAACGCACGAAGAGAAACACGCTGCTCTTCTCGGTACAGCTTACGAGGGGGTTTGTATGAAGAATACTCTGTCGAAGATCTCGGCGAACGCTTTCCTAGTGAGGTTTGTGAGGCATTCCTTTTGTGTCCGCCGCCAAAAATGTAGCTCCTAAGACCACCACCGCCGCCGCTGTTCTCATTTGACTCGGCGGGAGGCGGTCCTTGAGTAGACTCTGACGAGATAGAGCTAACATCGTCATCATCAGCGTACGATTGCAAGATCCCGTCTTTTGCGTTCTTTCGGGGCAGTGGGGCGAGAACTTTGCCGGGAAGTTCCAAGCGTATCCGCTTGTGCAATTGAACGAAGTCGGCGTATCGCCGGCCAATGTATATGTCCTGGCCATCGCCTTGTCTAACACGTATGATATACTCCTAGAGTTTCCGCATTAGATATGTACCTTTGTGCATGGATACTGACTTACCGCATGGGTATGATAGCGGAGGTGTCTCTTCACTGACGTCGTTCTGACGCCTGCAACGTTCACATCCCAACCGTTGATAGAGTGACCGCTTGGTGCGTTCATTGTGAGGCCCTTCTCGTTGGCTTGTCGGTCTACAATCTCCATTTCTGCAAAGCGTATCCTCTCTTCGTAGCCCGAGGCGGTTGGAATACCTGAGACCATCATGAGCTCGACCAGTTTCTCAGCTTTGAGTGCCAGTTTCCTCCGCTTTGTCTCTTCTAAACGGTCTTCCGAAGACGAGATGTCTTTGCTTGCGAACGACTCCAAAAACTATAGTTGGCACCAGCGTCAGTTCATGTCTCCACCCGCTATGACCTCATGCAACGTACGACTTGAAGTTTGTCCTGCCAGAACTCCTTTTCCTTGGCCTTGTCCAGAAACGGGAAATTTCGCACATGGTTGACGAAGATGTAGCGGAGGAGGGGTAGCTCGGAATCTTCGGGCGCAACTTCACCTGCGTCGGAGCGAAAGGGTGCGCCAAAGCGCCTCAAGGCCGTAGGGGAGGAGAGCTCTGAGATTTCGTACTTTGTCTGTCGAGAGATGAGTTCGCGCTTGAGGTCTGTATGTTTTGTTTAGTCACACGGTGCAGATTATGTGTTTTGTAAGGGGGCACTTACAATGCTCCTGCTTGCCAGTCAAGATGGAACCCTCGGGCGGCACAGACAGGACTGAGAACTTGGAGTAGCTCGTGTCGTTTCGTGTGGGCACAGCTGGTCGCACTGGCTCGCTGAGCTGGCCAGCGGTAGTCTGAGGACTCATGGTGGTGGGCTCTGCAGTACCGTTGAGCTGAATGGCAGGCGGGGTGTCCGAATCGGTGGGCATGGCCGAATTCATATTCAATACTCTGGTACTGCTGCAAGGTGTCGACAACGGGCGAAGGAGCTACGACACAAGCAAACGAAGGGCCCGTATCGGAATTAGCATGAACAGGTAGGCTATAAGGTTTTGGCGGAGCGAGGCGGCGCGTGCTAGAGACGTGGAACTGCACGTCGTAGTTGCTGTGGCTGCGTCTGAGGCTGGTGCAGTGTGGAGATGTGGGCGCAAGAACGAGGACAGCGGACAGAATGGGTCTGCACCGCCCGTTCTCTACTCAAAACGGGCAGCATCCGGAACTGCAGCGAGAAGTCGGCGCGCAGTGGATTGTGGCTGAGTGACGCAATCCCCGCCGACTGTCCCGAGTTGACGTATGACCCGCAAGGATCCACGATGGCTTTCTGCACATTGGCCGCGTGCACAAGCTCATTTCGCGTGCCCCTTGTCTGCTCAGCAACATGTACGTACATACGCATCATTGCGATGCTGCAGCTGGTTTCGACATGCTTACGTTGTGCAGGTGGCACTGCCCTGCCCCAGGCATCCCGCGGCCGCAGCGATTCGGGGACGCGTATACTGCATCCAACGAGAGCCGAATCTGACTTTGTCTTCGTCTCCATCAAGACCATAGCATCGCTTAGCCTGCCAAAACTCGCTCTTGGCACTGATAGTAGCCTTTTCCTGCAAGCCAACCTGGCACTGGACACCGTCTGGCCATAGCCAAGATATTGGATCTCTCTGCCTGTTCCTAATGACCGTGTCCACACCCGGGATGGTGCCCAACCGAGTCACGTTGCGGGAGTCAAATTTCTTTCGCTAGCTTGGAACCTGTCACGATGCCACCTGTGAAAATGTCTACGGTCATGAATAACACACACACTCAAACCTGTTGGTATCAATCTGGATGTCGACTTATATACTTAGGCGTACATGATGCTCCCCCCATGAAAGGGGGGCTAACTACGTCCCCGAAGACAATGTGAATGTAATATTCTCAAGACGCCGCCCAGTAACCTTTCCGAATAAACAATCAAGGCAGTTTGTGGTGGCCTTGAACGAATGATAACAAAGAAACCCCTACCAACGCCGAGCCTGCTACAGTCTTACACCATGCTCGCCAGAAGCCACAGCTAATTACACCGCTTAGTAATTGAGCTCTCCGCTGCCCCCTCCGCCGACAGCATCCAGGTCCTCGTAGCTCTTGATCGACCGGCCCTGTACAGACTGTACCGGTCCTGGGCCACCTTCGCCGTATCGCTGAGGACCTGGGCGGGTACCGCGAGGGGGAGTAAGACGGCCACCGTTGACAGCAGGTCGACCACGGCCATCCCGGGACTGCCGGTCGTAAGGCCCTGTGCGGTTATTGAAGCGATGACCACCTCGTCGCATGGGGCCAGCACGGTCATCATGAGCAGCAGGGTCCCAGGTACCGCCCATGGCAGGGTTGAACATGCCGCCCATGTGCATTCCGTTTTGCATTCCGTTGCCCGCCATTGCCATGCTCATGTTGGCCAGGTTGAATCCGCGCGGAGTTCCGGTAGCCTGAACATGGTTGCCCATTGGGAAGTGGCCATTGCTATTGGCATCACTTCGAGACGGGGCAATATGTGCAGGATCAAGAACGTAGGCGTTCACAAGACGTAGCTGTGTTATGTTAGCTTGGTCAACTTCAGACGATCCTCGCGAATACTTACGTCTTTCTGCAGCTGTTCAAGCCACTCTTGGTGACGCTTCTCGATATGCTTTCGCCAAAAGTGCTCGCCCTTAAATAACTTTGTGCACTCTGGAACTTTGCAACGCCACTTGGACTCGTCTTCTTGCTTGACGTATCGGGAAAGCTCGTCCTCGAGCGCTTCATCCAGGGGCTTGCCGCCGAGCTTGCGAATGTCAACGTTCTCGGGCTCGAGCAATTGAAGGAGTTTTTCTTCGTATGTCTTGACCCAATTAAAAGCCCGCTGGAGTTGTTGTTGGTTCTTCGTGCTCAAACGCATAGGCTTGCGCTCTTGTACTGGGCTTCCGTTCTCTCCATTCTCGGCATCGCCCGAAGACTCTTGTTTCCGGTAAGGAAACGGCTCTCCAGAGGCAGTCGCCCTTGCCGTCGCCTTTGCAGCTGTAGTCAGACTGGCGCGGGGCCGGCGAAGATGTCCTCCCGCGCATTTACGAATCAGCTCATGAACTGAGTCGCTCTCGAAAACACAGAAGAAGCAGAAGTTGTACACTCGTCGCAGGTATTCAATAAGAAGGTCCAGCTTCTTCTTCTTGACCAGCAACTCCTCGTCGTCAACCTCATCGTCGAAGGTGCCCTCATCGTCCTCCATTGTTTCGTCCTCGCCTTCTTCCAACTCCTCTGGGTCTCGCTCCTTCTTGATAGGAGCTGGCGCATTTGCTGGGGGCTGGAGCCAGCCTTTGACACGCAGGTCCTCGACCCGCTGCTCGATTTTGCTAACACCATCGACATTTGAGAACTGCTCTTCATGATCTGCCTTGAGCTCAGAATCGAGCTTCCTGACTAGTCGTTCTGCAAGCTCCAGATCACGCTCGATCCGCTCGGGCGCAGAGAAGAGATCCCATAGTGCCTTCTTGCGAGGGGCAGCAGGCGGCTCGTGGATACCAACATGACATGTGAAGTTGCCGCGTACCTCATCGTTCACTGTCTTTCCGTTGAGGGCCTCGAGAGCTTTGTGAGCGGTACTCTGCTGCCCTTGGATAACCTCGGGCTTCTCTTCCATGGCGCCTTCTTCGTCGTCCATGTCGCGTCCGTCGCCACGATCATCAATGACCATTGGTTGCTCCTCGCCAGGATTGAGAATGACCCAGCCAATACGATGGCACTTTTTGAGCGGGTTCGGATCGCTCATGCTCAGCCACTTGAAACCACCAGGGCCCTCTCCCAAGTGCTCCTTGCAAAATTCCTCAACCTTCTCGCGGTTGACAGTTGGCGCAATTGTCTTGATGAGCAGGGTTGGCTGAAAAGCAGTTTCGTCGCGGATTTCGCCGCCTTTGCAGGGCAAAAGATCACCTACACCCAACACTTCGTTGGCTGCAGTGGTTTCTCCCTCTTCTTTCTCAACAATGCCACCAGCTCCATTCGAGTCATTCTTGTAGATACCCTCGAGTGTGAATTCGTCAAAGTAGCCTTCGTCGATCTGACGCTCCCATTCCTCGTAAATACCATGGCGGTACTGGCGGAGCTTCTCCTTGAAAGCCAAGTCGTAGTCAGGGTCGTATCGCTCCTTGAACCACTCGTCGTTCTTGTGCTTTTCTACAAACGCCTTGGCCATCTGTACCTGCAGCTTTTCCTTGTATTCGTCGTACGCTGCCTGAATCTGCTCGCGTTCTTTACCGCGCTCCTCCCGGGCTTCGCGCTCGCCTTTGAGTCCGGGTTTACGACCGCCATTCTTAGCTCGTTCCTTCTCCTCCTTCATAAGTTGCTCTACACGCCACCACTCTGCAAAGTAATTGAAGCCAACTTGGTACTCGAGATGCATTGGATTTGGAACAGGATTTGTTGTAAACGTCGGTGCGAAGTTGTCTTGCCCGGGCACATATCGGTCAATGCCAGCCTGCACTGGTGGAGGAGAGGAGCGGCGACGGTTGCCATCACGACGGGTTCCATCGTAATCGCGGGCGCGGTCTGGTTGATAACGGTCGATGTTTTGGGGTGAGCGCGATCGCCTTCTGCCAGTTCTACGGTCTCCGGAGCCTGTGAAGTACATTTTAGTTGCTGTTGCTGGAGGTATGGTAGGGTGATCCTGCGCTCGGGGAGGTCGGAAGACTGCGACGCGCTGGACAAACGCACAGCAAAATCACAAGATGCGCGCCGACCCGAAATCGGAGCATGACACTTACCTGGTGAGCGGCGTCTGTATGAGTCGGCGGGCGGCCTGACCTCCTCGTGGGTGGTACTGCCAGTTGTCAGCATTGTTTGCCACGCAACAAAGTGTGTATAGACGTACGAGTACGAATCCATTATCGCGGATGCACAGGGTCTAGGGGCCTCGTGGATTGACGGGTGTCTGGATCCCTGAGCGGAGGACGGAGATATGCCGGCAGCTGGCCAGTAGCGCGATCAAACGGTCGAAGGTACCCGACGCGTAGGTTTTGCTCTCTCGAACGCGCAATCTCGCCTGGAGAATGCGATGGGATATGTCAGATGTCTGGCAGGCAATCGGGCTGGGTAGCTGTTTGCCATGACGGCTCGGTCAGAGAGAGGACAAATAAGAGACAGGAAAAGGGCGTGGGAGGTAACGAGGGAGAGGAGGCATCTAAGGAGCGACAAGAGGACAGTGACAACGACGACGGCGACACACACGCGATGCGATTGATCGCACACGAGCCGTGGCGCACATCGGGAAGTTGAGAGAGGTGGCTGGAGGCCGGGGCGCAGGGCCACGGGGACAAAGCTGTGGGAGCTATGGAAATAGCTGTACAAGAGGAAGGAAGGGGTACGAACAATTGGGGCAGGAGGCAAAGGACGAGAAGTTGGTGCACTCACGATGTGCTAAAGTGACTCCCGGGCTGCACGAAGCCTGTGGGCGTGGAGATGGCAGAAGGAAGGGTGAGGTCGGTCGCGGCGGGCTGGAGAAGGCCGAGGATGAGACGGGACTAGCGTTCCACGGCTGCACGGAAAGTGGGCCGGTCGTGAACGCGTTGCGCTCGTGGAGGCCGAGGCAGCTGATTGGCAGGCCCACTCGACCCTCGACGCCCAGATTGTCACGACATGTGGAGTGCAGACGGCTTTTCCGTCCGGACCAGGACCTCAACCCAGGGCCATTGCATGCGTTGCGCAGGTACACGTTGATCTCTCTGTCCCAGCCGGACCCAATTGCCGCCATGACGACCTACATCCCCTCTCTCACCCTCCCCAGCTTTGCCTTTGAGAACCCGGCAGTGTCTATTCTGCTGCCGCTTGTCTGCGGAACAGCTACTGGGTTCGCCATCAGTCGTAAGTTTTCATCAAGCTGGTGCAGTTGCGAAGATGCCTGACAATCAGTGTAGCCAGCGTAACCCAGACACAATATCGTACCTTGAAGCAGCCCCCGCTGCACCCACCAGGCTATGTCTTCGGCCCGGTGTGGACAGCCCTATATACCACCATGGGCTACACGGCGTACCGCGCATACACCACTGGCACATCCTCCCTGAACCCTGACACAGTTGCCCTTGCCAAGGTACGTCTATTTTTCCGATGACATACGACTACTGGCGACCAACCTGACCCTGTACAGCACGGAGCGACTCTCTACTCCATCCAGCTCGCCTTGAACCTTTTGTGGACACCTCTCTACTTTGGCATCAAACAGCCCATTGCCGCTTCGGTTGACATCCTTGCTCTCGGTGGCACGCTCGCCTATCTTGTCAGTGTCTGGGGCCAAGTCGACCCTGTCTGTGGATGGCTGCTTGCACCATACCTCGGCTGGGTCAGCTTCGCGACCTACCTATGCGTAAGAGCTCCTGCCAGATAATATGCTTGCCGGCTGTGAGACTAACACTCAACCAGATTGGGTCCGGTTATTTGAACAACTGGGACTTCAAGTCCATTTCGAAGAAGGACTAAAAAGAACGAAGCGATTAGATCCAGTGGTCTTGCAGCCATCTGCTGAACAGTGTTGTGAAGCTTGCAGCCATCTCAGATGCCTTGACATTATCATAATTTCCCTGCCGACCCTGCAAGTAGAGCAAAAAGAAAGAAACAATAACAAACATGTCGTCCTCTTAATTAGTGCTTTAAGTGTTCTTAAAACAGATGATAGATGTACATACTCAATAGCTGCTCCAAAAAAGTCCCAAGAGAAGTGATCATATCATAGATTTCCCGTAGCATCCTTCCACAGTGTTCAATGTGTAGCTGCAGGTCCCGTGACCCACGTACTCCCCTGTATCTTATCAAGATGGCGGCGATAGCCTAATTTTAGCGACCCCTGAATAACCATCCCTGCTAACATGCTATAACATCACAGAAATCTCACACTCACTGTTCCGCGGAAGTATGCATGCCGATTGGATACTTGCCTACCTTTTCTACCTTCGCTCTTGTGTTCTCTCCTAGCCCATAGCGATGGATTCTCTCCATCGACTGAAGCGGCGCCTGTCCAGGCGCTCATTCCCAAATACATATGACCACTCTACCCACGCTTATGAAGCAGACGAGTGTGACACGGTGTACGTGCGCGTCATTGTTGTGTTTACATGTTTACACCTATCTTACGTAATCCAGCACCAGCGACATCGAACAAGATTCTACATTCCTCCGTCTTCCTGCCAATCTGCGAGAATTAATTTACCGCCATGCCCTCGGCGGCATACAAATTCGTGTATGCGACACGAGGAACTGTCAGCGCCGTCACAAATGTCGCACTCGCGGACGGAAACTCAATCTCGCCACCTATTTTCACCTCCGAAAACGACACTTAGCACTACTGACCACATGTCGCCAAATTCACAGCGAAGCGAGACTACTGCCATTTTCGCTAAATGAATTTCACGGCTATCACTGGGACATGCAGCTCGCTGTCTACTATCGTCTGACGGATGCCCAAGTCGGCGCCATGACCAATATCCGCGTGTATTTTGAATATAGCGATGTGATTTACTATCCAGCCCTTGGCCGCCGGAGTCCAAGTGTGGATCTCGGCCAAGATGCCCTTGCAACGCTACGGGTCCTGGGTCATCTTTGCGGGCTACTCAAACTTACTGTCGAGTGGGTCGGTCCGCACGATTGGGACTATGACTGGGCGATGGTCGAAGGGAGGCTTACTATCCTGATCGAGGACGAACTCGAGCGGATTAGGGGAGCGAATGATATCGAGGTTGTGGTAGTGGGTTGTGACTATGCGGCAGACTTTGAGACCGGCCCAGTGCAGATAGTGGACGAAAAGAAGAGGCTTGTGTCTTTCTTGGTGTAATCTTACAACAAACAGCTACTGAGCGGAAGTTTGATTTCAAACATATAGAAGGGCGAATACTTTAGGTTTTTGAGCGCATGGGGTCATTGTTGATACTACACAAAATCGCTGAGCGACCAAGCTCGAACGCGAGTCACAAGGTAGTGTAAAGTTAGAGCTTACGTCTCAAGCCAATGTTCAGCAATAAGCTGAGACAAATAGGATTTTACAAGTTCTCAAATGCCACAGACGGCGCTATAGCCATCGAATATGCATCACTTTTACACTTAGTGGCCGACAAAGCTTTGTACGTTCTGAAGTGCTCTGTCCCCGTCCGTGGATCTCGTTTGCGTCGGGTCTAAGGCAAACGCATTTGCAGGTAGTGTTCTGTGGGAGGTGAGGACGAGCTCTAAAGTCGCTGTCTACCTCCAGACGACAGAATCTGCAAAACAATTCGACCTGAATGTCAACGGGCTGGATCAGGAGGAAGATGTTAACCATGATCTGTAGCCTGATCTAAGACATGCCCACGCCGTTTATGGAGCACCCGGTGCCGCCTTCCTCACCGTGCTCTCATCGCGACCTCTCTTTCCATTCACATTCAGTTCACACCGAAGCTACTCGCCGTTTGCCGTCTGCCGCTCGTCGACCGTCTCTTGCCTTGTCCTCTTTCGGTTCTCTTCCGTTTGTCGACTTGTACTGACTCCAGGGTATACAAAGAGCGCCCACGTTCCTGCCGCGATTCCTCTCTTCCACTCAGCTCGACCTCCGACCATGGCCGCCAACCGGGCCAGGTCCACCTCGGACCCATTGGCGTCCCACGACTACCGCCGCCAAATTGCGGCCGAGCATTACCTCGAGTTAGTGTAAGTATTTACTTCTCGTCTCATCCACCCAATACCATCTACCATCCGCATCCACCATACCCCATGCCTTTACACCATCCACCATGCATCATGTGCCTCAGTTACCAACGCCCATTTCCCAAGTTATCACGACAACACCCACGCTTCGCCGCTTCTGCGCCTGCCCGCTGAGCTGCGTATGAAAATATTCGAGCACGTTTTTGCCGTACCCGTTATCCGCATCGGCGACAAGGCCCTCGTCAACCCCCGCTGGAAATATGCAAAGTCTCAGCTATCACTTCTTGGGGTTTGCCGACAGATCTACCATGAGGCTAGAACTCTCCCCTTCTCGGTCAACACCTTCCGCGGTTGGTCTGGAAAGGTCGACGCCGCCATATTCGAGTACATGCAGGAGTGGCAGATTGCCAACATTACTAGCATCCGACTTTATCTTGAAAAGATGGACATCTACCGCGACCCACACATCAAAATCCGCGACTGGTTCCTTCTGGAACTGCAAACTCTGTGCAAGCTTCGCCACCTCAAGAACCTCACCTTGATGTGGTATGACCACAAGTTTCAGTCTATTGCTGAAGGACTCATCAAGCAGACCTGGGAGGTCCTGAAAGAGGAGGGACGCACTGACATTATGCTCATGGCTCTCGACTGCGACCCCTGCAAAGAGTATACCGTGGGCTCAGACAAAAATGAGCTGGCATGGAACTACGACCTCGAGTGCACCAGTGAGCTGGTACTTATGTGAAGTAGTTCGTCTCCAAGGAGGATCACAGTATCACACCATCAAGTTCACATGCAGGAGGAACAAGTAGGATGAAGGAATAAACAGGACGTATGTAATCAATTGACAAAGTCAATGCCTTCTTCAACTGCAACACGATGATATGTACAAAGAAGCAACCGTGAAGTCCCAACCCATCATGAAGCATTAAAAGCGTATCCTGACATAGGAAAGCAACGCACTGTGCTGTGCCGTGACTATACAAAAGAATAGAGGTAACGCTTGAACGCACATAAGAGACAAGTAGGTAGGTAGGTAGTTCAGGAGATGGCAGTAGCAACGACCAACAAGGTCGCAAAAACAATGAGAAAATGCAACAACAGACCACGAGCGCCAAAGCACCAGTCATAATCATTAAGCGCAAAAGAAGAAGAAAAGAGATCTCTCTTCTCACTCTCTCCGCGAAAGCAGCGGAAACGCCTTTTGGACCCAGAAAAAGGAAAAAATGACGAGGTCAAGAAATGCAGAGGAAAAGATGCGAGAAAGAAAGAAAAGCGGATAGAAAAGCTAGAGAGTGAAACTCTTCCAAACCCTCTTCTATTCACTTTCCAGCAACTGCCGGATCTTCTCGTAGAAACTGGCTGGGTACTGGCGAATTTCGTCGTCGGTAGGAGCCGGTTTATTCGGGTCCCTGAAGCGATCCGCAACACGCTGGATAATCTGACCGAGCAGCTCTTGCGGAATCTTCAAGTCGTCGCCGCCGTCGGGATACAGGAACGGATCCCGTTCGTCGAGAAGCTGGGCAATGTTTGGACGACGCGCAGGGTCGCGGTTCAGGCAGCGGCGCATGGTGGCTTTGAGGCCTGGTGGAATACGAACATCGCCGACGCCTAGGTCTGGAAATTCGATTTTGTAGTCGCGGTTTACGATGGCGAGGACGCGGGCCATTTGGTTGGCGATGTGGGCAAAGGGAGGACGGCCGTAGACCATTTGGTAGAGGATGCAGCCCAGACTCCACACGTCCGATGGCTTGCCGAGAGCCATGTCTTTGGAGCCGTTGCCGTTGCTGAGGAGACCGCGAGCACCGCCGGCAGAGTCTTCGAGGGACTCAGGCGACATGTAGTTGGGTGTGCCGATGTGCGAGTCGCGGTGCACATTGACGGTGTGGTCGACTTCAATGGCATTGGCGATGCCAAAGTCAATGAGCTTTAAGCGACCAGAAGTGAGGAGGAAGTTTGCAGGCTTGAGGTCCGAGTGTACAATGTCGTGGTCGTGGACTGCGCCAACACACTCGAGCATCTCTTTCCAGTAGTAGCGTGTGAAGCTGAGGTCAAGCTTGCCATCGCCGTCAGCCGGATCGAGCTTCATTCGTATTATGCGAGCCAAGTCTGACTCTCCGAGTTCCATGAGCTGGAAGGTGTTAGCTGATAAAGTTGGATTCCGCACAAAAGCCACATACCACACTGAGTACTTGGCGTTGCTCGTCTACTTCCCAGTCGTACAGTCGCACAACTCGGTCGACATTCTTAAGCTTTTGCAGCAAATCAATCTCGCCCTTGAAACCTCTCACAGCGGCCTCATCGGCATCTTCAAGTTTGACTCTCTTCAGTGCCAGAGTCTTGAAGTTCTCAGCCATGACACGGTAAACTGCTGAGCTACCACCCCTGCCTATCCGATCCATCTGAGAGTAGTGCTTTCCATTGACCGACAGTGTGACCCTCTTTTTCCTCTCTCTTGTCTTGGTAGTGGCAGCACCAGCAGCAGTGGTTGCTGTCTCGAGTACAGACATCTTTGGCGGTGGTGGAGGTGCTGGTCGTCGTGGTGTGTTTGCGCTCATCGACTGTAATGGCATGGGCTTTTCCTGCTGGCTTGAAGATCTCTGTACAGGCGATTGATGTTGTGGAGGTGATTGCATACGACGGTCTTCTGCGACCTTCATTACGGAGTCGGTGGCTTTCAAGACAGAATCAGGTACGTTTTCTGGCTGCGCCTTGATGGCTGAGACGGGCATGTTCTCCTGGTCGTGGGACGCAGGGTTCTCTTCACCACTCTGAGGGGTGCGGCGCAACCTCCTCATCGGTGCGCCTCGTAGTGGAACTCGTTTTATCCGCAGGCTCGGTGCAGGTGTGACGGAGTCTTGAACGGTTGTACTCGAGGGTGAATCATTGCGCGAGATCTTGAGCTTAGGCTTCCTCTTCTCTGGTGACTCGACATCGTTGCCTTGGGCAAGTAGAGCTGCCGTCAAGGCGCTAAGCTTCATAGGTTGGGGCATCTCGTCGTCGGAGCTGTCCCCAATGTCGATCTTCTGCATCATGGGCGCATCAGCGGAGAAGCCCTGCGATTGACCAAGCACAGAGATTGGAGATTCTCTTCGGGGTCTTATGGACGAGTGTGCGCGCATGCGCCCATATGAGGAGCCGCCTAGCGGCGTAGGAGATCCGGTAGCCATTCGGGTATCGCGACGGGATGAAAGGCGCGCGTCGCTATATGCGTGTTGGTTGGGTAATGTGGATAGCGATTGAAAGCTGTAGTGTTAGTTGCGCATACATAAGGCCCAAGAGGGAAGAGGCTGTTCGTCGTAGAGATTCTGTGGGTAGTGGTTGAGTTTGGACGTTGACATTCATGGCGCGCACCGGCCAATCCTTGTTCTCGCGTGGCCTTGTTGCCGGGCAACCACGGCATGACAGTAAACAAACATGGCCAAGGCACCTAGGGTGGGCACTGCGTGGGAACTGCGTGGCAGCTGCATAGAGCTGCACAGAGCTGCTTACAAGCATTGGGATAGTCGGTGTGCATTTTGCATGCGACAGGCGTTTCCTGATTAATATGTCGCGGTCTCGATCATTACGCAAAGGCATGGTACTTGCTCTGTGATTACCACGACATTCCAAACATTCCTTTTCAAGTCTTTTCGGCTCATCATGCATGGACTGGCGTCAAAGACTTTACATGCATAAAGATAACAGCCAAGTTTCGAATACCGCCTCACAGCCTCAAAACGTCTGTAACTCAGTACTATGGCGCCCGACCTCTCATCTTCCTTTCCATGGACATCTACCAAAATGTAGAATCGCGCTGTACAGGCACAAACAGCAACCAATCGTATATGCCAGACTGAAAGATTTGGTAAAAACTCACTCAGTAGCCAGAGCAGCCAATGAAATAATATCTTTTTGAGTATTGTATACACTCACGCCCCGATCTCAATTCTCTCGCAAGTATTATGTCTCAAGTTGAGTGCATGGAATTACGTTATTAAATACACAATTTACTGTGCCTCCTCCGACATCTTGCCAATCAGGGCCTCACAGGGGGCAGCGAATTAAAGTTGAAGATGTACCAGGCCCACGTAAGCTTAGAAGAGACGCGGACCATATTGCATGGCTCTTCTGGTTAGCACCAAAGCTTCAATGATAATCAATACCACGGTCCGCGACCTCCGTAACGAGAGAAGTATCTTCACTATTATTAAGAGCAGGGACTGTTGCTGCGGATGTCTCGCACAATACTTGACTAGGGGTAATAGGAATGTCATGAGTGAGGAGCCCACCAAAAAGACAGGTAGATTAAAACAAAGTAGTGTACGAGGTTAATTGTCAAGTATATCCGGAAGGTGAGCTCTGTACCAGGTCGGAGCCAATGCACTATACCAATAGGATAAGGTCCTGGTATGCCATTACGAAGAAAGCAAGTCCGGATTAATTCGTTAGCGGTTTTAAGAGGCCTTGGTTTTAACCCTAGCAAGTATGATATCTAAGTTTTAACGAAATCATATTTAAAAATGGGACTAACTTGATCAGATAGGTTTTCTGGGGGAAAGATCTGTGGCTGGAAAATCCAAACAACTAAAAAGCACATCTAGCCAGGAACTACTATACAATGCCTGTGAGTATAGACCAAGACTGCACAATGAAGAGCCGTCGTACGGCAGTACGACGGCCTTTCCAACATTCCTGGTGCACGTGTATATGCCATAGGTCGTTGTGGTGTTGCACGAGCCGAGCACGTCAGGTCATGATGGAGTCGTACCTCTATTGCTGATTATTTAGGGTTGTTGATGTGAAAGGTTCTTGTAGTTGATTGGTGCATTGTAGCAGATGGCATACACGTGGTCAGGAGAGAGCAAAGCACTCGTGTCTCTTGTGAAGATATTCTATGGCTCGAGGCAATGAGGAATCAATACTGAGTAGTAATTTGGTGTAGGATGAGAGAATATAAAAGCAGATCACTCCTTCACAAGAAGTAATATCAAGCTCTGAGGGCAGCGACTCAAGGCAACAGGTTCCCATTCCATTATCAAACGCAAAAATGCGCTCCTTCACTACAGCCATTTTCATTACGCTTTGCGGCGTCCTGGCTCGCATTATCTATGCCCAACCATCTCCCTTCGAATCTCCCCGCGCTACCTCAAACAATATTCATGTCCCCATTGAAGAACTCTTCGTTGGTGCCAAAATGGTGAGCAGTGGTGGACCTGTCGGTCAAACTACTGATGTAGTTCCCGTTTACAGCCCTGAGTCCAAACGTGAACCGATTGGCAATCCGTGTGCCAACGATCCATGCTGCAAAAATTATGCTGCTCAACGCGCTTTCACACAAAATTACCGCTGGATCACGAAGACCGCTACCGAGTATCTTGGTCCCACGCGCCGTATCTCAGAAGCTGTTTGCCCACCAGCTAGCGTAACAAATTCACGAACGATTTCTTATTCCTATTCGATTAATGTTCAGGTCGGACCAGACCTAAAGTTTGGACCAGCGATCTTAGACAAGTTTGGAATCCGAGTTGCGTTTTCGTATACCTGGGGGTAAGTTTAAAAGTTTAAAAATACATGGTTCTAAAAACTTGAGTAACTAACCAGTTATTGAATGACAGGACAGCCACGACGGTAGGATACACAGCCAGCTGCAATGATGGAAATAACTTTCCTTGCTTTGCAATCTTCAGCCCTAGGTTCGGCAAGATCTATGGTACAGGATGGGTAAGTTTAATATATTACAGATCAAAGTTACTTTCAATTAATATTTCTACTCTTAGATTGAGACAATTGGACTAGACCATAAAACCGTCTGCAGCTCAACGGCTAAATCGGAAATGGAGATTACTGTACCAATTGTTGCATCCGACGCCTGTTCTGGAGGAGACAGGAATCCATGCGGAGCTGAGGGTAAAGTCATATCCTCTTGCCCATATCACTTATTTCGAAAGCTAATACGCAAATTGATAGGTGTCTATGATCATTGCTTTGTAGCGGGACAGACGGCCCTAGACATTTGCCCTCGTAGCGGCTTGAAGGGCAAGAAACCACCAAGGCGAATCTGCCCTGCTGGCATCGCGTGATGATAGTCATGATTTGATCCTCACCTTCTCAACTGAAGGATACAGACTGGCCTCAAGAAGAACATGTCTCAGAGTTCAACGTGAAGAAGTGATTGCAGAAGGAGATAGTATACGAATGTGTTTTACTTGGAGTCTTGACAGCCATTGATCATACACTCATTCAAATTCAGATCAATTATTACACATGACAAGGTTCTCGCTTGTAATTCAAAGCATTAGTAGGCTGAAGTTTGTAACATGTATGCTTGCATTGGAGCGTCTTCGGCGACACCCTTTTTTCGATTGTAAAAAGAAGTAGCGTGACTGCGCGACACCCTGGCGTCATGAGTGCAAGTACCAAGCCAAATGCGGTATAGCTGCGCTCTGGGGGCAGGCACGCCTCTGATATAGTGCAAATCCTTCTCCAAAACGCCGTTGCATCCAAACGGTAGGTCTAACAAATGATCACAGCTTTGCTCGTGGAGGGGCATCCTCGAGCACGACAGCTACCACGGCAGCAATGTCGTCTGGTTTGCCGCCGTGCCAATTTTCCCCTGGATAGTATCGCTGCACCTCTTTGGCAAAGGGCCCATCTCGGCGAGTGTTGAGCCCCGTCACTTTGGCCTCCTTTGCGATGGCGACCGCGACCTTTGCTTGAAGTGAGGAGCTGTCGGCCTTGCGAGCCGAATTGGCCTGTACCAATTTTGCTAGACTTTTTCCTACCACAATCGTGCCATCCTTCTCAACCCAAGCACCTAGCTCGACCATCTGGCGGCTGACAATGCCCAGCACATCCTGCGGGCTGAGATTGTCCCACACACCATCGGTTGCAAAGACAAGGACATCACCATGTCGCACTTTATGATGCGTTACACTCGACTCCTTTGGTAGATCCGAAAGTGTGGTGGGGCCTCCGAAGACGGCCATCTGCACAAGCATGCGTTGGGGTGTCTTTGAGAGTTGGTAGGGCGTGTTGAAAGCATGCGTCTGGGGCTGTGTGAAATGTCGCACTGCATTGAGACCCAGGTGCATGAACCCCGAATCGCCTAGATTGGCGACTTCGACATGGCCGTCTGGTTCTGCGACAGCTAGGCATGCGGTGCTGCCACCACCCTCAATACTGGCGTCATCTGTGACCTCGTCGTACGCAACCTGGAGCAGGTCCTTGGGGTGTAACGACGTCGTGTTGAATCCGTGTGGCCATGAGCGCGCTGCGCAGGCCATGTACTCGCACAATCCATGGGAGAAGTCGGCGGGGTCGAGGCCAGACTCGACCCACCCCCCGACTCCATCTGCCACGCCGAATGTCGTAGTATCCGTGTTGCCCACCTGGCTGAAGAAGAAGGCGTCCTGGCCACTTCTTGCGCGCTTCCGCTTGTCTATGGCCTCTTTGCACTCGCGCAGATCCTCGATCTTGCTTTTCCTCGGGTCGTACAGCGGACACGTGTACAGGTTCTGCTCGGCGTCAAAGTTATCCTGCTTGGCCGAATAGGAGGCGGCAACATGGTACGAGTATCGCGGCATGCTCTGCCAATTGTGCGAGGTCGAGTGGAATGATCGTAAGCCGACTGTGGCCGGCGACGTGTCTCTGTTGAGGGGACAGGTTGGCTGTGCGAAGTTTGGGCCTCGGTGCAAAGAGACGCCCGTACTGCGGTTTGTCGAGGCAGGTGCTACCAATGGCGAGGCGGAAAGAGCAAACAGGAAGAAGCCTGTAGAGGCGCGTCGCGATGCTGGTGAGAGTCGCGCAAGGCCCGCAGCGTTGGTGATGGCAAATGACATGGCCAAAGCCCAAGCCTGACGAGGACGAATTAGCACGGGGGAGCGTTGGCAGCAAGATATCGGCGTCAGGAGAAGTGCATCATGGCGGCGCTGTACCTTTGCGACAGACGACGTTGGAATAAAAAAGGACTTTTGGGCTAAGAATTCACATTGGCCGTCGTCATTGCCGATCGGCTAGTTGCTCAGAATAGTGGCACTTACGAGTACTGGGAGCATCGTCTCCAGATGCACAGGATGGAGCAAGACGACAAAAGCAGGCGAGGGCAAGGCGGCTTGCACCGTCCTCTGGACAACTGTCTACTAACTCTGCAACACTATCTGGGCAGCCAGACAGCGCAGGCGGTCGGTTCCCTCAAACGCGGAGAATGACATAACCGACGCTAGCTCAGCCCTATCGCCTAAACCCGCGTCTGGCTGGGAACTTCTTTTCGAGAGACGCCCCGACGACCTGCAAACCACCTTCCCCGCTGTGGGACAGTCAGTCAGTCAACATGAGCATGCATCCTGCGCGTCAGGCCTATGTCGAGGAGGAGAATGGTGCGGTACGTTACTTCGCACACTGGCTCTGCATGTCAGGCAGCAAGCTTCACATGCTACCCAGTTGCCTACCCTACATGTAGCTTCCCCCAGCTCCAAAGCTGATCCAAATGTCCAGGGCGATGCGATGGAGGGAATTGAACTTGCCAATGTTCGTAAGTACACATGCGCCCCGAATGCACCCAACTTCAGAGCGCTGACAAGCCCAGCTCTCGACCGCAACCATGCCATGCCCGGTGGAGCAAACGCGTCGGCTGCTTCCCTCATGGAGGATTTTGACCGCAAGCGACGAGCCGCCCAGATCATCGTGCCAACCGCTGATCGCGATGTCAAGGCCAAGCTACGTTCGCGAGGGGAGCCCATCACCCTGTTTGGCGAGGGTCCTGGTGAGCGTCGCGATCGACTCCGCGCCTTGCTTGCAGACGAGCAGGAGGCTCTGGGTGAAGATGCTGCAGATGTCGCCATGGAAGAGGCAGAAGATGCGCCTGGAGACGAACAGGAGGAGTTCTATACACAGGGTACACAAGCGCTTTTGGAGGCACGACGAGACATGGCCAAATATTCTCTACCACGAGCCAAGGAACGAGTCGCATATCAGCGCCGCGAGTCCACGATACCCCTCAAGACACATATCGAGTTCCGCAATGGTATCAAGGATCGACTAAAGGGCTTCGAGCTTTACGGATCGCAAACTGCAGACCGGCCAGTGAGCATTGTGCGCGTCTCCCCAAACGGACAATACGTTGCATACGGTACCTGGGGCGGCAAGGTCGCGTTGCTAGAGATCCCCAGCCTAGAGCAAAAAAAAGCCTATCGTGGTGGACATACCGAACGTGCAACAGGCATAGACTGGATACCAGGTGCCACCCTGCCTGGAAGCACCGTCTCATCTGGAAGTGTGAACTTCGCCTCTGGAGGAGCAGGGGGGAAAGTTCAGCTTTGGTCCCTTGACGACGATAAACCTCTGCGTACCCTCGAAGGACATACTGACCGTGTTTGTCGTTTAGCCTTCCACCCCAGTGGACGATATCTAGCCTCGGCTTCTGATGATACCACCTGGCGTCTTTGGGATGTCAACACTGGCCAGGAGCTCCTTATGCAGGAAGGGCATTCAAAGGAAGTTTACACTGTAAGTTTCAACGGGGACGGTTCCCTGGTTGCTAGTGCCGGTCTCGACAGCATTGGTCGTGTTTGGGATGTACGAACTGGTCGCGTGATTTACATGCTGGAAAGTCATATCAAGCCCATCTACGGTCTGGATTGGGCGACTGATGGCCACCGTCTGCTCTCTGGCTCAGGCGACGGGTTCATGAAATGCTGGGATGTTCGGGCCATGAGAGAGACAAACTCAATTGCTGCCAATACCGGAGGCGTCACCGACCTGCGATGGTTCAAGGGCACCGATGGACCAATGAGCGGCATACCACTGCAAGAGAACGAAGAAGGGCAACTGATTCCCAAGAAAGCGTCCACTTTTGTCGTCTCGTCCGGATTCGACAAGAATGTCCAAATCTTTTCGGCTGATGACTGGGCGCACTGCAAGACTCTACAAGGCCACTCGGGCCCCGTCTTCAGTACAGATGTGACGAGCGATGCCCGCTGGATCGTGAGCGGTGGAAAAGATCGCACGGTGAAACTCTGGGCCAGAGATGATAATGGAGGAATATGAGACCGAGGTCACAAGATCAACACACGGCTGACTACAGGTCATGGTATGCTGTCATAAGCACGCAACCGTTGCAAGACGCGAAGACGATGAGTACGAAAGAAGCCATACAGGTTAGTGCTCTCCTCGTTCTCCTCTGCATGGCGTATGTTAAACACAGAACGTCCATAGCTTCACCCGAGATACCCAGTACTCCCGTGCGCGTGGAGCTACCAATACACAGTATGTTCGCGCCTCTTGGGGTGTGTAACATATTCATTTACTTCCTTCTCAGTCACAACATTGAAGTTTTCCTTGCTGTCCAAATGAGTCATTCTTGCCTGTCTGTTGATATCTTACGTCTCTGCTTTTGTTTGTTGGCGAAATGGGCCGATATCTCAAACTCAAAGTTTCTGTTGATTCGGCCGGCGCAGATACTGCTTCCGAGGTCGTCATGGCCAAGGAGGAGAAAAAAAGCACGCACGCACGTATCACGGCTAGGTGCCCGGCATTTTCTCGTCATGGACGAGGTAGGCGTCCCATTCGTCGAGCTGGTGTATGGAGCCGACCTACTTGTTTTTTACCCGTAAATCTAAAACATGGCTCGATTGCTGCAAGGGGCAATGGGTCAGAATATCCTACACCGCAACAATCACATGCCCGCCTGGAACGCTACAAGAGAAACTGGGTCTTCACCGCACATTGATCGACAAATGGAAACAGAGGCCGCGATGAGCTATGTTTCAAGATTGAGCGGCGGTCTAGGTTAGCAAGTGAAGAGGGTCAATTGGAAGCGACACCGGTTCCGCGATTTTTGCCCCAAGATCCACAGGCAGTCAGCAAAAAGGCAGCCTGCTAGACTTGAAGCATTCCAGGACAGTGGGCGGGACGCTTGCCGTCATCGGCTGGGGCCGTGTGTAATATTTTTTCTAGGTGTTTTCGGGAGCGTAGTCCAGAATCCGGGGGTGCGGACCACGTTGACGGGTGAGTCACAGATTCGCGGACAAGAGTGAAGAAAGAGAGTTGTTGGATTTGGCCAAGACAACACACACAAAGGCGAGAATTTGGCCATGGACAAGAATAACTTTGACGATAGGCTTCTAGTGGTTGGGGCCAAAGCGCGGGAGCGGATAGTGGAGCATACCTAAGCGGACTTTTGACCGCTACAGCCTCACCTTTTCTGCGGCAGCCACCACGATGAAGAGTAATGCTGTCAACGTCTCCATGTCCAAGGTTGGGCTTCAACTCGATGAGTCGATGGAGGTCTGCTCTGGATGGATTGTGGTGCATCACGAATTGATGATGTGTTCCGGTCAAGCAGACCGTCGTCTCAGGGTAGAGTAGTCAGCATGAAGCGACTAGATGCAAGTGGAGCCATTGAGTGGTTCTAGTCTACCGTCGTTGGGTGACTTTGAATTACGCGTGCCACAGTAGGCGCCGCCGTAGAGGGGATCAGCCGCGGCAGTCGATGCAGATGCAGGACAGCAGCATCCGTGCAGAAGGATGCGCGTCGAATCTACAGCAGCAGTGGGGTATACGGGTTGCTATGGCATGTCAAGAGCAGGTATGGCGCGCGTTGCTATGTGCATCATGTCGGAGCGACTGTGCGCCCGGTTTGGCGTAACGCGATGGTTGGTGTTTTGGTTTAGGGATGCATGTGTTAATCGGCCGCGGTAAGCGTGACACAGAGCACAAACCGCCATAGCGATGGGTTTAGTCGGCCGCGAAGCTTGCGCTTGCGAAGCAGCAGCGAGGTTTGTCGCTGCTTGTCACTATGTCACTATGCCGGCTACGGCTGTCAGGCAAGAGTTGGAAGACCAAGGTGCCCGATGTTGGCCGACAAAAGAAGAAATGGGCAAAATCGGAGCACGACGCGCACGAATGACGCACAGAGGGCGTGCACCTTGGCTACCGGGAACCCAGCCAAGTGGTTGGAGGCATGAGAGAGTCGGAGAAGGAGGTGGATTGTGTGGGACAGGAAGGGCAAGGCTAGAGCTGCCGTGCTTGTTTCCCAGATGGGCTCACCCAAAGGCCGATTTCAGCCAGATGGAGTGACGGCGGGCTAGTGGACTGGAGGAAATGGCAAAGACAGGCCTGAGGATAGCCAGGGCCGGGAGCACGGGAGCACACGAGGAAGGGTGTGGTGAAGAGAGTTGGACAGGGAAGCCTGGTGCGGGCACGAAGCGGTGAGATGACTCGTGCACAGCTACGCCTGGACAGATGACACCATGACCTCGACCAGAACGGGGGAGGGGCCAAGCGTGCTCACGCAACGAAAGAGGCTTGCGCGGTGCGAGACGAGCAGTCGGGTGACGGCGCAAGGGGCGGGTAGGCCGTGTGGTTGGCTGGCGGGCAGTGTCTCAGCAGACGGCGGGCTCAGGATGACCACTGACGGCGACGACGAGCACGACGACCGAGGGCCGGTCGCGATACGCGGCAACGCAGCGAGGTCCAGCGTCGTGCTGTGGCTGCACGGCCAGCATCTTGACTGTTTCGAGCAGAGTTTTCACGGCGCAAGAGACGAATGGGCGACGGGCGTGCGGTGGAATTTGGCAGCACATGGGCCGGCCCGCGCAGACTAGCCAGTCACGCCCATGGCCTTTATCGATTGAGCAGCACGGGAGCGCCGGCTCGCGGTGCGAGTGGGCGGGGGAGGGGACTGGCAGGCTTCCAGTGCGTCGCGCGCGATATGCGTGACGGACGGCGGACGCAGACGGGCGCGACAAACGGCTAAGGATCCAGCGGCAGGGCAAACACTGGGTAATGGCCCATGGGCGACGCTGGCAGGACAGCCCCAGCCAGTCGCTGCAGCGGGGCCAGGGCGTGGTGCTGGAGTGAATGCATCCATACCCGACGCTATTGGGGCGTCCTATCGCAGGCCCGGCCGGGCGTGCAGCGCCCAGATGCCTCCCACGGCAGACATCCCGGCCCTCTTGCACAAACCGGCTCTTGCTGCATCCCCCGCTACCCACCCAGCTTTAAGCCCGCGCTCCCGCACATCACCCAAAGTCCACCACAACACTACTCTCCCGCTACCAAAAAAGGCCGCTCGCTACCCACAGGCTCGCCTTGCTTGTATCGCACGCACAGCCGCACGCTGTCAGTTGAGTATCCTCGTGTGCCCCCGCCCGCCTGCCCCAGCCATCCGCAGCATCATCTTTGCCCAAACGGGTAACCCACACCGCCAGTCCCGCGGCTACACCGGTACTTTGCTACAAGAGCCCGCCATGGACCACTCCTACGCCAGCTCGCAAAACCACATGGACTTTCACCACACCCCGCTCGACAGGAAGCCCTCTGCCTTTTCCTTTGACGACAACGCCACCCTAGACTCCAACATCCTCGACACGCCCGTCCTCATGTCGCCCTCGACTAGCAACCAGGGCATCTTCTCCCCAGAGACGTCCATCTGGGAGGACTTCTCGGCCAGCCAGTTCGTCGACCGCACAGCCACCAGCTCCGTTGTCAACACAAACGGCAACAACCCCTTCTTCACCGAGCAGAGCAACAACCCCTTCGCCCGTCTGCCCCCCAACCAAGCTGCCACCTACGGCCAGCAATCATGGCCTGTTGCCGACAACTCTGGCTCCAGGACACCCACTGCCCCCAAGCCACTGAACCCCTTTGGCCCCGGTGACTTTGGTGCTTCCTTCGTCGACCAACAACAGATGCCCTTCCATGGACTGCCCGTCCACCAGAACGTCCGCCCCAGCGCCGTCTTCCAGGCCGCACCCGAGCAACCCATGTCCCCCCACACCCACTCCGACTGGATGGCCTTCAACCAACAAGAGATGGACGCCCGTCCCGGCCCCAAGCGCATGAGGCCCAACACGCCTCCCCGCTCCTTCTCGCCCCGTCGTGACGGTGGCATCCGCAAGAAGAATGCTCGCTTCGACATCCCCGCCGAGCGCAACCTGCACAACATCGACACGCTCATCCAGAGCTGCACCAACGAAGAAGACCTCAAGGAGCTCAAGCAGCAAAAACGACTTCTCCGCAACAGACAGGCCGCGTACGTACTGCCTTTTGGTTCTTGGTTCCACGCTCCATGTTTGGTCCAATTTACCTCTTGGTCTATGCTCTCCACATGACTTCATCCGCTGACCTAATACACAGACTCGATTCGCGCCAGCGAAAGAAGAAGCACACCGAGGAGCTCGAGGAAGAGAAGAAGCAGTGGATGGAGAAGATCTGCCAGATGCAGGACGACTTTGCTGCTCTCCGTCTCGAGTACGACGCACTCGTGGCCGAGAAGGAGAACTGGCACCGTGAGTCCATGGAGATGCACCACATGGTCAACCAGCTGCAGTTCGACAAGGAAGAGCTAGTGCGCACCCACACCATTGAGACCAGCGACCTTCGCAAGAAGGTCTCGGTCCTCACTGAGCGCCTCGAGGCTGCCACTGGCAATGGCATGGCTGTTGCGCCTAGCACTACCTTTACCGACTTTGCTTCTGAGATGGACAACCTCAACATGGGTAACAGCGACTGGGACAACTACATCTTCGTCAACGACTTTGCCTCTGACGACCAGCCCACTCCCCAGCAGAACCAGGAAGTCTCGCTTGTCTCCCGCACCAAGGACGAGGACAAGCCTGTCACTTCTGGTCTCCTGCTTATGCTTCTGCTCTGCGGCGCTTTTGTCGCAAGCAAGTCCGGCAATGCTGCCGCCCCTCCTATCCCTCGCATGCCTGAGGAGGTCCGCGCTGCTTCGGCTACTGTCCTTGATAGCATCCTCAAGGACGCCGGTGTTCCCAACAGCCTGACCGAGCAAGGCAGCATCGTTGCCAGCCATGTGACTGGTCTTGAGCCTACTCCATCTGGTATGGCCTGGCCCAAGACTACCATGTCTGGCTCCGAGCTTGCTGGCATCTCTGGCTCCAGCCTC
Source organism: Curvularia lunata (assembly GCA_005212705.1). Classification (NCBI taxonomy): domain Eukaryota; kingdom Fungi; phylum Ascomycota; class Dothideomycetes; order Pleosporales; family Pleosporaceae; genus Curvularia; species Curvularia lunata. Next base: position 72,542 of record PELC01000073.1, on the reverse strand, counting down.
GACCAACTGCACTCTCATCTCACTGGACCAACCAAGGACCAAGAGCATGAGCAGCTCTTCTCCATCACCCCCGACCAGTACAACAGCATGACCTCACTCGACTTTACCCGCTCGCGATACAGCGTCACGAGCGATGACCTCTCGGACCCACTCTCGCCCGGCGCTCAGCCTTCGCACCGCCGCAACCTTGCCGAGACTCTCGCTGCCATGCGTGAGCAAAGCAAGGGCGACTCTGCTGCTGAGATCTACACCCGTAGTCTGCTTTGGGACAAGATTGCCCCCGAGGTTGTCCACGAGTTCAAGCGCATCGTCGAGGAGTCTGCTGCCATGTCACGGCCCGGCTCGTCTGAAGGCACCAAGGTCGAGAACCTTGGCTAAGCCACACCACTGCTTACCCAGGAGGGATGCAGACACATTACATCAACCCAACCAACCAACCAACCAACCAACCAACCAACCAACCAACCAACCTTTCCTTTGTTAGCTTTCCTAAGTTGCATTTGTCTTTTGATCAGCATAGCGATTCTCTTCTTTCCCCTTGTCTACATGGGGCTCCTGTAGGGACACAAGTTGCATCACGGTCCGGCTGAGATTTCGTTTTTTGCGCGTTTCTTGTTTGAACGCTCATGACGGCGTCGCCATTTCTTTTCTCAACGCGCTGGCCTTGCCAGTCTTCTACACTATGGGACGGCAACGTCGATTTTGGGTACCTTGCTGCCTTTGTCGCTTGAGCATGGCGGTTGTTTCTTCACGTCGAGACCTGGTTCACGACTTCATCCATACTTGGTTTTGTTCTTTCCTCTTGTTTCCTTTTGCATATCGGTTTTTGTTTGCTCACACAACATTCGAGAATGGCCTTGACTGTTTGATGTATCTATTTTGCACAGCGTAGCGAGCGTTGACATTTTTTTCCTTTTACGTTAACCACGAAGACGAAGAATTTGGCAACGAAGGACATGGGACATGTATCGACGAGCATGATCAGCGACGATTTGTACATGACGGCATATGAGAGGAGGACGATCACACAAAGTTGGACATTTATTTGTTTTATTGAAAGAGACGATGCCTGTTTCCCCTTCTTGCTTCCCCTCCTGCACACACGAACACTCCCGATCACGATTTGACTTTTTTTCACGAACCCTTATGCCCCCTTCACTTCACGATAATATTTTTAGTCACACTTTTTTTCACAATACCCCCTTTACCGCTCTTTCCCCGATATCACTTATTCGGCGAGCGAGAGCGGTAAATTCCCCCATTTGAGATACCAGCTTTTTCTTCAGCTCTTGTTTTTCTTGTTGAAAGCGGCCGTTTCTGCGACCCGTGGTCACAGAGCTGCAGGTGCCGAGCTTCATTGGCTGACAATGAAGGCTGGACAAAACATCTTTTGTACCTAGGTCACTATTGGCGGGATCAAGAGGGCATCGAGTCAGTTAATGCTATCAGATGGGGTTTTCTTGCCCCCCCTCCCCATTCCAAGCGCTTACTTCGCCCGTGATGCTAAATCGGATCGCACACTATATTGTCTCTGTCTACTATCAGCCGCCCCATGTCACTTGTCCCAAGAAAGCATCACCCCGTGCCTTGAATTGACTAGCTCCTATGGCTTGAACTGCGCTGATGGTGTGCACCCTTGCCCTACTTTCTGAAACCTCGTGTCTTACGATTTGCACAACTGAGCTTGTCTGTGCGTTGGTGTTGCATACCATGTGTGTCTGAATAGCATCGTTTTCTCAGCCTCCCTCTTGCACCGAACAACTAACACACACATACGTACATCTACATGCATGCATAAAACGCACGGTCGATCCTTTTGCGGGAGCGGCGGCCATCACGTCTCCAGGGTAGATTGACAGCGTTGAATCGCGTACCTCGCATCGCGTGAAGCGATACAGCCGCAGCGCAACTCTGACAGAGGGCATGGGGCTATGTCTTGAATGCACGGTTGGCTGGAGGGCCTTGCATGTAACGGATCAGTAAAACGGCATCCGCTTGTTGTGTATCTAGAGATTCACCATGTAACAGTGTTGTACGGAGGAAAGCGCGTAACGCACACTACCCAACTACTGTAGTCTGTGTGTCTCTCTCGCTTTTCCTAAGGGAAAAAAAGGAGGAGTGTTGGACTCAGGGAGAAGACGATGGCGATCTCGATGCAGCAAGCAGATGACGGACAGGCCGCGCAAGCAACCTATTCGCAATTTTCGTCACTGACGCTGAACATCATCACGAGAACTTGATTCCATTAAACAAGATAGTGAGAATACAGTTTAGAACTACAGAGAAGCAAATCCAACACGCGTAAGGGAAAAAGCACACTGCCTGTCTTGTCTGGTACCGAGCTTGTAGCCAAACCTACACCACCCCCAGCTGCACAGTCCTCTCCTCACAGTCTTACCCTCACCCTGTGACGTACCCTGAACCTACTTGAGAAGAAGCAAATACACAACAAAGCAAAGCAAAGACCCTACAGCATCGACGTCATTTCCCAACCTCTCTACCATACTTCCTTAGCTGTATGTAGACCCTCGACCTCCCTTACTGCACCTCTCCACCTTCCACCAGTACGACCAACACACCCCTCCCCCTCCATAGCTCCGTTTCAGAATTGTGGTCCCTTGTCCCTAGTTTTTTTTTCTTCTCATCCTGCATCTACTACATGCGTGCGTATGTACGCACGACACAGACCATGGACCACACAGCCACAGGTGAACAGGGGTGTTGGGAGAGTTACACACAGACACTTCCACACTTGCATGCATACGACGGATGGGTACGGGGTCCAAGGCTATCTGCGTACGTATGCGTGTACGATGAGCTAGCCAAAGGGGGCCGCGTTACGCTGGCTTCCGATGGAATGTCAAGCACAAGGACGGGCGAGTGCGGTAACGAAAAAAACCCACAGACGGAGCGATATGCAAGTTTGAGTCGGGAAGCGGGGGTGGGCGCTATGCATGAAGGGAAAATCTTCTTGGTACTGGGTTTTTGCGTGCATTACATGTACATACATGGACACTTGCACTGCATCGTCTGTACATGTGAAAGAAGGCAGTGGAAAACGGGGATAAGAGAAAATCCCTTGCTGCTTCTCTAACATGCTTCCTACGTGTCAATGGTAGAGAAAGAGAGAAAAATTCAAACGTATGACTCTTAGATATGGAAGAGGCTCCGTATCTCGGCGTATCCCGCGGGGACCTGACCGCCGTTATGCGGTAAGCAAGAACAACATGGCTACGAGATACTGTAGGTGTATTTTTCGGAGGATTATACGACGGTCTTTGCGCTGCTGAGTCGTGCTGGATATGGCGCATAAATGAATCAGTCCAGTACAGATGATTGCCAAAAGAAACTCTTGTCTTGTCTCAGTGGAGAAGTGCTGCCTTCTTTGCCCATGAATTCGTCCCGCGGCAAGTCCAAGGGTAGAGATAGTCTCCAATACTCGGCGTACGATTTACCCTGAGGAATTAGTGTGCAATCCTTTACCTTCCCTGGGAGCAAGTGGCCCTAGATTCTAGATCCAATGTTTTGCCACACACCCACACCCACATCCAGTACGCCTCCAAGGAAGGAAAGGGTAAATCACCCGGGATTAAAAGTGGGAAAACACACCAAGTCCCCCCATCAGACAAAAAACTTGGACGCTGATAGGATAAAAAGAAAATAATGGGTTGAATTATCCAAGCACGAACTTTACTGCCAAAAACAAAAGCAATGAGATCTTCGCTTCCCCACGGGAAAGACGACGCGACGCCTCTTCTCACACGACACCACCTTATGACTTCCGTAATAGGCTGTGTGGGAGCCAGTCGGGCCGAGGAAGCCTACGACGCCTGGCCTAAAGCGACACTATAACGCCTTTATTTGGGGTTGTATTTGTCTTTCCAGATCCTATTGAGATAGTCTAGTCAGCACGTGCTCATTGATCCAATCCGACTTGTCCAGAGACGGGTAAAGTTCAGCTCCGGAGGCTTAGTCGTACGGCATGCCGAAGCTACTGCAGTCTAGCAAGTCAAGATCCAGATCGTCACCGAAGAAAGGCATCGTCTTCCGTTGTTCTCAGTCCCCGAGATTGCCGTCATTGTCGCGGTAGCCGTCCGTGATACGAATGTGCCCATTGCCTTCCCAGTAGCAAACCCGCACGGTCTTGCCAGCAATAACGTCAACACCATGCTACTATTGTCGCGCCATCATGCATTGCAATTTGCAGCTTGCCGTGATTGATGCAATCATCTGACGGTTGCTCCACACACCCATTGACATGCTGAACTCCGTCATCGGCTACACCCTCCCACCCTCCCGCTGATGCTTACTCCGGAACCGAGGCCAGCAACACGCTGCCACGTGTAGCCCCATTAACAGGCTTGCGTGCACTAGGCTCCCGGTAGATTGGGTCTGGAGGTATGCGGCTTCCACTATTGGCATGGAAGATTTATGCTTGCACCAAACGGGCAGGGTCCTGATGATGGGTTTTTCTTTCGTCTGCGGATGCGATCAGGTGTGCGTAGCGGGGAACTGGCAGCTGGTGCGACAGGTCGTGCTGCGGGTGAGGGCGAGGGCCGTTCAGCGTCCGCATCGGCTAAGCGAGACGAGTGTCAAAATGGTGCACTCTGAGCCAATCGATTCTGCTTGGCAACTGCGCCTTCAGACTGGCTCGCCTGAACGGACAATAGCGCCGTGCGTTGGATTGTTGGATCACGCCTGGTGGCTTGGTGTTGAGATTGTCTGAAAATGCAACATCGGCTGCGACGGGATGGCGCGGTTCACCATCATATCTTCTCTTGCCGCGGCATAGATTGAGGCTCGGTCCAGGACAATATGGATCCTTCTTGTCGACGGAAAGGGTAAAGAGATAGTGCCACTTACCAGGTGTTGCCTAACGTCTTGTTGCCCTTGGACTCTGCGAGGCGCAGGAATTGAGCCGCTTTGAACTGGAGACAAGGCGCAGTCAGCATACATCCACATCAGCCGAGCTCCTACTGCTGCCCAAACAGTGAGGCGAAATAAAGCAAACGCCATGTCTCAGAGGGACAAGGCGCATGATGACTGAGGTCCAGGCTGTACAGCCTTCCAAGCTGGCAGTTCGCGTCGTTATTGCATAGAGCTGACCGGTCAAGCAGACGTACAAGCTAGTGCAAAGACCGTCCGGTAGTGAAGGGGCTGGCATGGCTTGCTTACCTTGTCTTTCTTCGTGCCGAATCCCTCGAGGTAGCACCAAGCTACTTCGTTCATGGCATCCGTGTCGCCCAAGTTTGCAGCCGTCTCGTAATATTGCTTCGCGGCAGTTGGATCCTTCTTGATACCCCAACCGTTGCGGAAGCAGTTGGCCAACTCATACATGGCCAGCACGAGCTCACCTTTGGCCGCACCTCCTTTCTTCATGCCTGCACCAAGGGCTAGTTTTTCGACTTCTGCGCTGTTTGATGCTGCCATGGACAAGTATTGAACGGCTTGTTCCTGGTTCGGCTCACAGCCCCAGGCATGGCTATTACAGGGTCAGTTAATGCATTGGGTCGGATTTGAAGAAACACTCGGGGGTTGATTGACGATATCAGATTGCAGTTGGAGGAGAGACAGAGAATACCTACCGCAAGGCGAGACCATATAGTACTTGTGCTAGAGCATTGTTTGCACCAGTGGGCTCAGCAAGTTTTGCAAATAGGGACGTTGATGCTTCAAGGTCTTCGTCTTGTTGTCAGCTTCACCATGAATGCATACACAGCTGGTGCGACTACTCACCTCCTTTCTCGTGTAGTCGAATAGCCTCCTGTATGGTCTCCTATGCAAAGCTTAGACCAACTCCTGTCCTCTCCACAATTATGCGTACCTCATCCGCTGGAGCGCCGATGGTTGCACTGCGACGCCTGCCGTTCGTGGGCGTCCCTTGCGACGTTGGACTCATGGGCGCATAGCTTGGTGTACTGGGCTGGCTGGAATTGTGTTGCAGACCCGATGTAACCAGCACAGTAGCCCTTCTTTCCCATTTGGCCTCCTCTTCCTCTGTTCGTGCTACCCCATCTCCGCCCACTTCTGGAAGATTATCCGGCACGTTTACTGAGGCATTCGACTTGCTGCGCCCAAGCTGGAACCTGTGCCGCTCCCCTCCCGACGTAGAGCCTTGTGACGACGCATTGCTACGACTTCTGAATCTGCCAAATTTGCCCTTTGGTTCAGGTGACAAGAGAGGGGGATCGCGCTGGGGGTCGCCAGGAAAGCTAGGGGGCTCGATCGTTTCTTGCGTCGAGGTCGTTGTGCGAAAGAACTGGAACTCTGGAACATTGGGCGAAAGCGTAGGACCGGTGGGGGATGTAGGCGTAGCACCCTCGTCTCTGATTTTGTCCTTCTTCTTCAACAGGTCTTTGAGCGTCATGTTGCGCAAAACGGGCTCTTGTGGCAAGCTTCGCTTTGCCAGCAAAGGCAAGGGGTTACGCGGCAGGAGACCTAATGTGATTTGAGAACGACTTCGCCAAACCTGGAGGGCGCGCCGTGCTTTGACACTATTCAATCTTCAGGGTGGTCTTATATCTTCGCAGAGTCATCGTAAACGAGGCAAAGCAGCGCATTATGCTGTGCGCGGGCTGTCGAATTGTAAGGCACGATTGACAGTAGAATGGAGGCTAAGCGGTAGCTCCAGCCCGCCTCAGCCTCCACCACGCGCCGCCCCTGTCAGAACCTACGCCGCAAGCAATCACGTTGGTGAGAACACATGTTTAAATATACATCACCCCAAACGCTTTACGGGGTCCATGTTCTCCATGTACCTTAGAATGGATATAGTCTCTATACATGGGCAAATCGCGTCCTGACATTATTATTCCTGAGTCCATACAATCGCGCTGCCATGTGCGCCACCGTTGAGCTGCAGCCTTGTCCCTCTCAAAACTGGCAAACATGTACTCATTTTCTACATATATTCACCTGTTCACAGCCTTGGACAAAAACATATAAGAATTATTTCCATCTTTCAATTGTTTTTATTGCTACAAGCTTTTTGTTCTTTTATTATGTTTTTCAGCTCTTGCTATTATTCGCACTGGTGTTGCGAGCAAGGCCGCATATATGGGGAGGTAAAAGCAAGCCTCGGATGCGCTGCATAAAGCAAGCTGCATGCGATACTTTACTTCTGTTGGTAGTGGAAGCTTGGGAAATGGACAAGGACAGTCCATTGAACAGAAGACAAGAAAAGATGGCAGGAAATCGTGAGAAGGGGTATCACCGGAAAGAACCCTAGACGCAAGGACGTCAAGGGCTGGACCTGAAACAGTCGAGACTAGTTGAAGAAATTAAAGTTGAGACAAGTCGAAGAGAACAGTCGAGAAATTTTGAAGAAAGCAAAGTTGAGAACTTACCATAGTGGGCAACTTGTAGACACAAGGACTTGGAAAAAGGAAAATTAGGTAAATCCGTGACAGAAGGAAAGAAGGGAAACTTACAGGTGTCCAGACAGCATCACACCGCTGGGTGGGCTGTTATTCAGAGATCTTCATTGAAAGAAACAAAATCTGCCTGCTGTGTAAACTGATGCGCCTGTTGGTGAGCATCAGCCTTTGGCATAATCTTTTCCAGGTTGGCCTCGGTGGCATCCGTGTCACCCTCGGGGGTATTGGAACGGTTGGGGGTGTTTGACGCAGTAGGGCAAGCTGGTGAAGGGAGACGACTAGCCTTCATTCTAGAGGCGCGATGGCAGTGTCCCAGACGGCACTTGTCGCCGTGATAACAATAGCCCAAATTGGCAAAATAGGGACACTCGTGCGCATGAAGTTTGGGGCACGCCTCTCCCTTCTCACAGTAACCCATGCTTCCAAATGTTTCGCAGTTGAGCGCGGTAGGGTCAACGCGAACATGAGCAAAATGGCAGTCATTGTTGAAGCATCGGCCGGCCATGAAATATGTGCAGGTAGGCGTGTTGTGTGGGGTAGCGACATGCGATAGGAAACAGAGCTTTCCCAACTGGCAATTACTCTTATAGAACCAGTGTTTGCACACGGCCTGCTTGTCTGGATCGTGGATATTGGGACAGAAATTACGGATACAACGTCCTAGGGACGGGTTAGAGGCGCATAAGCAGAAAGGGATGTGGCGAGAGTATCATTTGGTTGAAATACCTGCGGCAGTAAACGTGGGGCAGAGTTTCTTGGGCTCGGTTTGATGACCATCGCGATCCGGGACGGCTTTCTTGAACGGCTGCTTCGAAAGTGGTTTCTTAGACGGCTGCTTTAAGACACCGTTGTTGGACAGCTGCTTCGGGAGGGTTTCGGCATCGTTTGCGTCGCGAGAATCGGCCGCGCTCTTTCCTGTGGTCTGTAGACGCTGGTATGGATGGTAATGAGCAGATCCATGGCTGGAGCTGCCGAGCTTTCGATGAGGTGGGCTGGAGTGATGATTGCCCGCGTCGCCTTGGGCTTCAGTATTTTGACGCTCTGCTTTCTCTCTCTTGAGGCGCGCAACATAGCCTAGCATTTTACTGTTAATATCATGGAAATAATTTGCGTGTAGGAATATCTTTTACGTACTCGCAAGCTCGGCATAGGCGCGTGTTCTCTCTACTTGAGAGGTCATCGCAGAGATCTGTTCATGAGTATACGGCGGCGGCCCTATGGGCGGCATCTTGCTATTGATTGAGGTGAGAACTTGTGTACTTATTACATTTATTGTCTCGCGACAGCCACGCGTCCATACAATCTGGGATCCGTGGTTCGGCAGACGTGCGGCGAGATGTTGAGGGTTTGTTGAAGGAAAAGCAGCGGGGCAACAAAGAACGACGCAAGTATCAGGTAAACCAAGCGCATTCCTTGGCAGGGTCTAGGTCACGTGGTTATTCTGTTCAACTACCATCGCACGATTGACGCCGTCTGTTTGTCATCGGTAGCTTTCACAACTAACTGCCACGATTATGAGCTATCAATTCACCGTCAATCAGACACTAATAACGAATTCCAATTTGCGGATTCATACAGATGTGGATTACATGGACCATCTCATTAATAGAAAAGTATCGAGACCACTGGCATGGTGCGATGTATAATAGTTGTAGAAAACGCCTACATGCAAATAGGGCTTTGTACCCCAGTCTCAAGAACGCCGTAAGAATGCTGTGACCGTATACGCTAGCCCAATTTCCATGTTCAACCCCCTCCTATGAACCAATACCGAATGCTTACACCGCACTACAAGGCGGAAGCCAATGAAAGAACACCCCTGCTTGCTATTCGTCCGCCTCCTCGTTAAGCTGCTTACGCTTGATAGCAAGGTCCGCCTTCTGCTTATCGATCTGGTTCTGCACACGTTTCTTGAAGAGCACGTTGGTTTGTCTGTCGCGCTGCTCAGTGCTCTGGATAATGGCCTTTTCCAGCTCTGCAATTTCAGTGCGGAGCTGCTCTTGGCGTTGCTCCTCAGCAGCCGCAGCTTCATCCACTTCGTCGCCGTCCTCATCAGAGTCATCGTCGTCGTCATCGTCGGCAGAAGTGGCTGCTGCAGGTGTAGAGGCTGCGGTCTCAGGCTCGACAGTTACATTACCATTCTGGCCGAGAGCGTGCATGGCGACATCATGAGCAGTCGTAGGGGTGCCAACCTGTTCGACTTCGACATTAGTAGAGTTGGCAAGCAGCGCGTTGAGCTGTTCGTTGTCCCCTGTGAACTCGACTTCATCGTCCATGAGACCCTCTGCGAGCATCTGCTCAAGATCGTTGGCATCCATCTCTTCAGCTTGCGAGGCATCAACCATTTCCTCATCAGCCTCATCTTCCGAGCTCGACTCTTCTTCCGAACTCTCTGCGTCGCTGTCTATCATCTCGTACTTTGTAGAAACGGCGTTTTCGTCCTCGGCCAGCAGTCGATTCATCTCCGCTTCAGCACGCTCGACATCAATGTATGATTTTCGATGACGGAAACGTCGCTTACGGGCCCATCTCATAGGAGGTGTCAGGCCGTGAGGGAAGCGGTGTGTATCTGGGGAGATGTAGGATGGCAGCGGATACTTTTTTGCCTCTTCCTCATTCTTAACCTCGTCCAAGACCAAGAGCATCTGGCAGACATCAGCGGTCTTTACCCAGTCCTTCTTGTTCCAGCTCTTTAGAGATTCGATGACGGCGGGTAGTTCTACCATAGTCGCGGCGTACATGCGATTCTGTATCGTGAGCATAGCGCGGCGGCCCTCACGATCAAAGAAGCGGAAGTGCACGCCAGGACCTCCTTGTGACATGCTCTTTCCGATGGTCTTTTCTTCGATTGATTTGCGCAGTAAGTCGCAGTCTGGCCCGGGTTTCATCCGCAACACAAACTGAGACTCAATGGCTGGGTCAACCTCCGCTTCCTCGGCCTCGCTATCATAGCCAACACCATATGGTCTTACTGGGGGTTTTCCCGCACCTTTGACCTTCAAAATAGCAGTGCTTCTGGCCGGGCCATTCGTACTTAAGCCGCCCTTTGGTTTGATGGAGAGCTTGAGAGATTGTGTGCGATTGTGTGGCTTGAGTGGAGCAGGCGGTTGTTCGAGGTGTTCGTCATCGTCGCTGTCGTTGGCCATGGCAAGGCTCTTTGCTGTGGGCTTTGACTTGCGCTTGATAGCAGGTAAATCGACATTTTCGCCCTCGTCGCGCGCCCTCTTCTTGGGCCCGGGCTTTCCTGGGGGTATGACATTGCCGCTTTCGTCGACCTTGGGCTTCTTGGTGTACTTGCGCTTGATCTTTATTGCATCGCCGCTCTGTGCGTCCACGGAGTCGCCTGGGGCAGGCGCGGCAGGCTTGAACTTAATCTTTAGGCCTGGCTTCGCGGTCGTCGGCGTAGGCGCGTCGGACGGAGGCGGTTCGGCGGGCGCATCGCTAGGAGGAGGAGCGTCAGGGTTCTTAAGTTTGAGCTTCATCTTGGGTGGTGGCGCTGGTTATTTCGTAAACTGTGATGGTAGGGGGTGAGCATGCGCCAGCGGGCGCGACATTTGCAAGAGATGCAATGTCTATTGACCGGGATGAATGGACGGGTGATGGTGAGGGTTGTCTTGGCAAGCGCAACAGTGAAATGCCAAAGCTTCCAGACCGCGTACTTTCACTTTAACACCGATTTCCCCACAGCCTGGCCATCATGTGCCTGTTCCCACCGTAACAGCCACTTGATAACTGGACCTCTGACGCTTACTTACGATAAACGCACACGCGTGTGCAAGCATGTCCCAAAACGATCTCTTCCTAAGTTTGCTGCGGCCCGCCGTCCTCCACATTCTGCGCGCGACGGGCTTCCAGCATGGCAAACCCTCTGCAGTCGACACAATCGTAGACCTCACAGCACGATACTTGACTCTTCTGGCCGAGCGCACAGCCTACAATGCCTACTCAAATCACAACGACCTCACACCGACCATTACCGACGTGCGCATGGCCATGCAGGATTGCGCGCTCCTTGTGCCGACCATGACAGCCGGCGAAGAACTGTGGAAAGAGATATTACGCAAGCCGCTCGAAGAATACAATGCGGACACGGGCGCACGTGAAAGTGAAGCGGCGCGACGCGACGCAGAAGATACCGCAGACGTCACTGAGTTTATTGAATGGGTCAAAGGCGAGCAGAACAAGGAGATACGACGCATCGCCGGAACATACAAGCCGGTCCCGACGAATCCGACAGAGCAACTGGACCAGGAGGAAATGGAGGATTATCTGAATAGTTCGTGACGAACTCTTACAATGTTTTTTGAAATGCTAATCGCGCACAGCCCTCATGAAGAAACATAGCAAAACCGGAGTCGAGTCGCGCTTTCAGGGCACAGTCTTGGGTGTACCAGCTGAGCCGAAGATCATCAAGATTGAGGGGGGAGCTGCCGACTCAATAGAAGAATGGTGTCGGAAAACCCGCGAGAAAGCCGCAAAAGCAGCAGAGTTACAACAAGAAAACCATAATCCTCCAAAACGTGCCGAGACAAGAGAGCCCACAGAGGACATAGAGATGGAGATGGAGTGATACCTACTGGTCGATTACACAAGCATAGCGAAGGCGTTTGGGAACATCATTTTCTGGCGTTATGGATTGTGGATTGGAGCAGACAAATGCAATTTTTGCCGACATTGCTGTTTCCCTGTTGTCGAATGCGCTAAGGTGTTTTGAGCAACACAACTATTCCTTTCCAACGCCATAACGGAAGAAGCACAATATTGATTTGGTAAACAATCAGATACTCACCATATACCAATAAGAAGCAACCGGAAATTATAAGCGTAATGACACCATGACGTAAATCTGACTTAGTGGAGATGTTCACTCTAAGAATCCAAGTTTACAACCCAACCACGCAACAGCATCCCACGCTCATGCCGAATTACTAGAAAGAACGACTAAAACGCGGCACAGCGATTAGCTTTCCGCGTATTCACATGACTAGCAGCGTCCGGGTGGGGCGTGGAATGAATGACGGGCCCGCCCCGCAGACGTCATAGCAATGATAGTCCAACCAAAACAACAGCCTCGACAGCTCCAACCCAACCAGTTCTCTCTCCTTACACAAATTCGGCCCTAAATATCTGCAATTGAAGCCCTCTTGAAGAATTCTTGGACAATCTACATCCTATAAACAAAAGTCGAACAACCAACATAACAGCAACCATGTCCGCTCTCGACCCCAAAGGCCCTTCTCAACCCTCCCTTGACCAAGCATACACCACACCCGGCAACCCCACGCAAAAGGACCCTAAAGAACAAGTGCAGTCCGAGTTCAACGCCTCTGACAACGCCGCCATGGTAGAGCAGCGCATCCCCACCAAGCAAGCCAGCGACGCGGACGGCCTGCGTAACGCCAAATTCGAAGAAGGAAAAGGCGTCCACGGCGCGCCAGCAGGAGAAGAGCGAAAAGGCCTGAGCGAAGAAGATGTCGGACGCCATAAGGAGCTCGACGGACAGCAAATGGCCATGCCGGGCGAAGGGCGGGTAGCTGATGCTGTGGCGAGGAAAGGCGAGGGTATGGGAGGCGGTGGTGCGCAGCCGGGGCTGGAAAGTGACTTGGACAGGTGAGCGTTATCATGACGCGCGACGTCTACCGAAGAAACAGCCTTTTTTTGGCTAACAAACGCGTGCAGGAAGAAAGCAGAGCAAGCAGAGGCCAGAGAAGCTATCAAGGCATCCAAGGCGCAGGCTACGGCGGCGGGTGGTGCGTACGGGCAAACGGGGGGTCCGGCGAACCCTGTGGATAATGAGACACAGGGAGGAGGCAATTATCCGAATTCTAGCTCCTAGGGATCTGGTGGATGGGTTGGTGATGGGGAAGTGTCGGGGCACTGGCTAGATTTGATGGAGGGATAGTGAAATGCTACTCTGAAGTAATGTAATTATAGAAATGCTACCGAGCCCTCGAGAAGGGTCTTGAACTCTTCAAATTGGTGTTAGACATGGAAATTTTTAATCGTATAAACCTGTCTCTCCAAGACACGGGAAGACTCGACATGTCTTTTTTAAAGGAGCTCAGACCACGCAGCTCCCATATATACCACACAAAAACACCAAGGCAGAACGGCACCAAGTGCACAAGCACACAAGCACAATGCACCAACAAAGCTTACACTTCACCAAGCTTCACTTCAGGGACTCAACCATGAACAACAAGTAGCAAGCATTCTCTTCATTTTCTTCATCTCTTCTCATATACCAGAGATAACGTAGTACCAATATTAAACCATTCGGCTGTATGTACTCTCTGCCCTCTCGTCTATATACCCTCTCTTCCTCCAATCTTCAACATCATATAGAAGCTCCCACTTCTTCCCCACACAGACTGCTGAAAAAACAAAACCGAAATAACGGCGAGGGCTGCCCCGCACGTCTGTCTGTTTTCCGCCCATCGTATAAACAAAAAACAAAAAAACGCCCACCCGATGCGAACCTACCGCAGCTCCAGGCGCTCCATAGAAGCTCAGCCCGACTGGTGGTCACAGTCATCGAAAAACGCCGTTTGAATCCTAAAAAGATAACGATGAAAAGCGCGAGAAGTGAAAGAAGAAAGAACGGAGGGAAAAAAAAAACATAAACGTTATGTACATCAAACAAACAATAAAAGGTACCTCCCAACTCATACGCTACTCGTCTTCGGAGCGTTATAAAAAAAAACGGGTAAAAAGGAGAAGAATGAGAAAGGGTTCGACAGAGAAGAGTCTAAGCGCCCATGTAGGCATCGAACTGGAAATTACTCATGTCGGTGGGAGCACCGGCACCAGGCGCAGCAAGGCTTGGGTCGAAAAAGGGTGTGTTGTCAAAGACCATGGGCTCACTTGCATGCATACTCATACCATAGTCCATATACTGAGGCTGTTGATCAACAGGGACTTGGTTGATCAGGGGCATGGGTAGGGGCTGTTGCGTGATGGGGTACTGGGCAGCAACAGAGGTGTCGACGTACGGGGCCGCGGTGATGGGTGTGGCAGCGGCGACGGTGGTGTTGGCTTTGGCGTTGTCGGCAGACTCTGGGGCGTCGTTGTCCGAGTTGCTCTCAGGAGACTGTGGCGCAGGCTTGTTCTCGACTTCGACCTCCTTGATCCAGTTTTGCTTGAGGTACTCCATGGGAGGGTGGTCACCACCGCCGATACCGCCACGCTTCTCGTCGCTGCGGCCCTTTCGGCCCCTCTTGCGGGGATGGAAGTGGGCGCGGCGGAGATGGGCGGCCGCGTTGTAGTAGGCACCGTATACCTTCTTGTTACGGCAGTGCTTACAGTTGGCGAGAAACTTCTGATCTGCCGACGAGTCGACGCAGATGTAGCCCTTTCTACGTGAGGCGTGGGCACGGGCAATGTGACGGTCGAGCTCATGGGTGCCGCGGAACCCATCGGGTCGCTCGTTGCAGAAATTACACTTGATCTTTGGGTGCTGAGGACGCACATAGGGTGTTTTAGCAATGACACCAACAGTTTTGGACGAGCCATCCTCAGACCGTATCCTCGTCATCTGAGCATTGGATGACTTAGACTCGGCCTCATTCTGGCTGTCGATTGCTTTTGGGGCAATCTTGCGAGACGCAGCTTGTGCGATGATTTCACGCTCGCGCTGCGAGTGGCGTGAGTTTGTCGAGGGAGAGGCAGCGGCCTCGCTCGAGTTGCCCACGCTAGACGTAGCTGAAGTCGACCTCCGCATATCCTCCGCCAGGCACGACTGGTCGTTGTTGGTGATGTTGATGTCGGAAGAGGCAAGTGCGGGTACACTTGCAGGAACAGAACAAGACAGAGAAGCAGAAGAAGAAGAAAGGAAAGCTTCACTGGAGGAGCCAGTGAAGGAGAGAAAAGGAGAAACACCAGCGGACTCGCTGATGGGTTTTGACTCGACATCAAAGGAATAAGGAAAGGTCCCATCCTCTGAGAGGATGGGCATGATACATGAAGAATCTGACGGGACTCGCAACATGGAAACTTGATCAAAGAACTGAGGGTTGCAACTGCCCTGACGGCTCATGTTACTGGACTGAGTAACAGGCGTCATCAGGGCGGTTGACGGGGTGGCGGGTGAAGAGACATCGGAAGATGGACTCCACTGCGGGGTTGGTGTCAGTTGCAACGACTGTGAATGCTGGGGAAAGGGGAGGGAGGAGCCGTCTGGCTGGATGCAGCTGCTGACGTAATCGCCAACGCTGTACTCGGCGATGCCGGCCAGCGACTGGAGGGCAGGCTGCCGGTGCATCGACGAGTCCGAGTAGAGGGTGTAGTCGGCGTAGGCGCCCATGGAGGCGTCGTGCATGTTGTCGTTCATGGCCGAGTCTGAGCGGTTCATGACGGGGGCGGAGCCAGACATCTGGAGGGCGTGTTAGAGAGCAGGGCCAAGGGGGCGCGGACCAAATCAAATCCATACTGAGAATTGCGTCACGTCGGACGAGGGGCAGGGCATGGAGCGCGGTATTTGGTCGGCGGTTGAGGCCTGTGTGGGTTGGCACGCCAGCTGGAACCAGGCCTGGTTTCGCTCGTCCTCTGTGAGGTGAGCGTTGCTCATCCAGAAGTTGCGCTTGGCTTGCTGGAGAAAGTCGACGTAGCTATTACTACTACTGCTACTACTACTACTGGACAAAGTCGAAGCCATGGCACGGATGTGTCTTTGCTTGCGGTCGTGGAAGTGGTGTAGTTTGGGTGAGTGCTGACAGGCAGCCGTTAGCACAAAAGAACGGCAAAACGAACAAAGGAGCTTACGTTTGTTGGGATTGAGGCTGGTTGTTTGGACGGAGCGCTGGGCAGGATGGGCTGTGAAGAATGAGATGGGGAGCAGGCGATCAACAGTGAGAAGTGCGGGATGCTTTTGGGGGAATGTGCTTTTTAGCATAGGGCGGCGCACATGGGGGACAGGCGATGCGCTGGCTCGAGTCGGAAAGTGTCTGACGCCTGCGGCCCGCGCTGAGCGGTGGACAAAGGGCCAGGGCCACGCCCAGAAGGGCAACGCGCGACGGTGATCACGACGGGCCCGCGCCGGCTGCCATTGGCCCAGCGCCGGGTGCCGGGCTGCTCATTGGCTGCCCTGTTTTGTCGCTCCCTGTAACGGAATAGCACGCTCGAGGGCTCCCCAGCATACCGCACACCCTATGGCGTGCCCGCACTCGGCAATGGACCAGCACATCTCCTGCATCGTGTCGCATCCGGCACCCTCTGCGGTCAGTGGCAGCGCCATGGCCGCAACCCTCTGGTCCTGGCGGCGAAGCCCGCGTCGCTCATCTTCCCGATGCGACGACGCCAGCCCACGTCCCCGTCGTCATTTCATTGCACAACACGACCGCGAATCGCGGAAACGGCGGATCGCCCTCAGAGGGCTTGTTTTCGTTAGCCACGCGCTGGTCTAGACTTGCACATCCTCACGGTGCCCTGCAAACCACCAAGACCGTCTCTCGTGAACTGCTCCTGCCAGGCTGACTGACGTGCGCCGACACCCCAGAATCGACCCGCTGAATCGCGTCGACACCACGTTCATTTCACAAAGTTTAATTGGGGCCCGTTATACATACACACAGGATGGGATTGCTGTCTTGTGAACTACTCGCCGATGTGCTGCTGCTGCTAGCTCGCAGGGATTTTGAGAAAGGCTGCGCCAGGAAGACCTGGTGACAACAACATGTCCCTCAGCCTGCTGCGCTTACGCTTCTGTGGCCGGCACTCGTGTGCCGAGCATGACGACGCTGACGACAAGGAGAACCTCGACTGTCGACCCGACGGTTGGTCGACCTGTGGCGTCTCAGCCTTTGCCTCCCCCACGCCTGATACCCTTACAATGGATGTACTTGATACGGTTGATATGGTTGGCATGGATGCGTCAGACCGGTCGTCCTCTGCTGTGCTGCTGTGCCGCAGCCAGAATCGGTCCAGCGTCGCCTCAGTCGCCTCTACCGCAACACCAAACTCTTCGAAAAACGTGACAATAGCATCCTCTCCAGGCCCCACTCGCTCTGCGTCGTAGCGCTTCCCCTCGGACGGCCCTAAGTTGGCGTCAAACGTGGACGCAAGTCCTGTTGCAACAGAGTCTCTGCGCACCCTAACAGACCCTCGCGCAGGCATCATCGCGCCCGGCCAATCTATATTCCGAGGGCCCGCCACGTCAGTCCTCCCATGCGTGTTTGATCGCGATGAAGACGACAACGGCGAGCTCGTGATGCTGGCCACTGGCTGCCAGGCCCTGACTGCTGTTTCACCGTCTGCCTGCCCGTCGCCAATCCCATACAGCTCCCGCGGCGTCGACAGCACTGAGCTTGGCGACGATGCAAATCTCCTCGACTTGGATTCGTCGGCTGCCACGCCCGTGTCCAGCGCTGCCAGCTGCGTGCTTTGCCCCATTCGTCGTACGCGCGTCGGGTGCGCGAAAGAGGTGCGAGATTGCTGTGCACAAGGAGAAATTGCTTCTCCGCCGCCCGGTGGCCCCGACATGGCCCTCGTCCTGCTAGTACCAGGAATAGGTCCACTGGTCGCCGTTCCACTGCCAGTCTCGTCACATGACTGCGTCCGCGTCTTCCTCTTCCTCTGGACGGTATCAAAGTACCCTAGTCTCGCACCACCTGCTCGTCTCGGCACAAACAGCGGTGAAGTCCGTGCTTCCAAATTGCCAGACGCCGTCTCTTGCTCTCTCCTCCGTGACACCCTCCATCCTGGGCCTGTTACACCGCTGCCTTGACTGATGTCATCGGTGGGGGGAATGGTACTCGTCCTACTCGGCCCTTTTTCTCCTACTCGCCTTTGTAGCTTCGGGGCGGGTCGAGATGGTCTTGATAAATTTCTTCGTTGCGGTGAGGCCTTATTGTCGCTGCCGTTGTCGTCATCTTCGGACCAAGATGAATAGTGCGTAGCCAGAGTCCAGTATCCGCTGAGCATATTGATATCACTGGTTGGACGTCCTGCAAAGTTTGCAGACGGCAATTCGTCAGCAGGCATGTCGTAGTAATCCTCTACTGCATGCGCCATTGTTGTAAGAAGACGGCGTGTAAGACTGTGAGGTATATTCCAATGCTAAGTACGCTACTTGACCTCGTAACAGCTGCGCGATTACTAGTTAAACCTGCTCTTTGTCTACTCATGGTCACGCTGTTTTCCAGACAACGGCGGAGCATGATGCATCTCATTATTTTTGGCACACAAAGAAGCCGAGGCGGAGTACCTCTTGCTCCCCAACAAGGAACTTTTTGTCCGGTTGACTTCAACTCCGTGGCCCCCAAAGGATTCTGCGGGGGTTGCTGGCAGTGCAACGAGGGGTTGTACGGCATGATAGTATGATTTTCAGACGATCCCTTGTCCATGCGCAGCCGCTGAGCCTCACAGTCGACCCGGCTGCTTGGAACGTCAATGATTTGCACTATCGACTATGCAGCATCTGCTATTTTGATGTCTCTCTACTTCCTGCAGTACATCAAGGTTAGAGTTAAACCAGCGACTTGACAAGAGAATTGCAATATACATGCAGTGATCTTCATTCAAACCCACACAAATGACTCGTCCGCAACTCCAATTCAATTACGCATCCTGCGCTCAGCCTACATAGTCTCCGAAAAAACAGCCGCACTCTCATGTCCGCCTCTCTTCAGGAAAAGCTTCATACTCTGCAACACCTGCGCCTTCAAGTCTGGCCTGCTTAGATTCTGTCCCGCAAACCCTCCGTACGTACTATCAAACTCAAACGGCTTGATCGCCTTCCAGATTCCATGAATCGCAGCCGGCGGCAGAGGAATCATATTTGGATACGCCCACATGAAAGAGTAGGACGTGGTATCCGGTATGCGATGTGCATTACTGAAGCCCGACTACCAACAAGTCAGCTTTGCACCAAAAAAAATATACTGAAGACAGCGTGAAGAAAATGAAAAGAACCAACTCACAGGCACACTCATAAACGTATCTGCAATGAACATCTTCCTCTCCCACACCGCCACTGAACTCCCCTCAAAATGTCCTCCGCACTGAACCATCTTGACCTCGCCTCCCACCTCCTCAATCGGCGTCACACCCCGGGCCAACCTCCTCACTCCCTCGCTATCCTCGCGATTCAACCACTCCGCGTCGTCCGCACAGACATACACCGGGCATTTGAACACCGCCGCCCACTCCAGATGCGTCGTGTAAAAATGCGGATGGCTAATGACAATCGCCTTGAGTCCTCCCTTGGACTCGATAAACTCAATCGTCTCGGGCGTAAGCAACGCAATGCAGTCCCAGAGGACGTTGCCTTGGGCCGTCTGGAGCAAGATGGCGCGCTGTCCGATGCCAAGTTGCTTGCGCGTGGTGCTTGAGTCGGAGAGGCCCGGTGGAAGTTCTGAAGGGGCTAGGGGCCGTGTGCTGAGGTAATGAATACGAGCGTCTTTTTTGTCGGTTTCGAAGACGTTTCTTTGGGTTGATTGAGCGTCTGAGAGACTCGTCCAGGTTTGGCCGCTGGCGGGCACGTATTGGCGCGGGTCCTGGGGGGGTAACGTTAGGTTCTTTTCTTGTCTACTGGTGTGATCCTCATTGTCGTGATTGTAAATTTGATTCTTAAAAACACAACGTTTGTTGTGCTTGCAAAGGTAAAAGTCGCTTTGGAGATGCTATGACGTACATCGCAGATGCGGCATGTCTCCGGGTGCTGGGAGAGCGGAACATCGTATTGTGTTCCGCATGTTTCGCAGATGGCCAGGTTGCTTGGCGAGAACTTCATCGTGGGCAATTGGGGTTTTTGCGCGTGTACGGAGTCAGGTCGCACGGTGATCGGCATGTATTATCTAGCCCTGGCGTCATGGTTGCTCCTTTATACAACAGCTGAAAGTGGGGTTGACAAAGAGGGGAACGGCTTCTGGAGCGCAGCCGAATATCACGACACCATGATGCTGACCAAATCGTAAAACTTGGAGTTGACCAATTCTTTCGATGGATTTCGTAGCTGCAGAATGAAGTATAGCCTTGAGGCGCCATCGTGGTTGTCTAACCATAACATGGTACTTTAGAGTGACAAATCAGAGCGCACTAGACCGTGCCTACACATAATTGGAATGGACTCTATCCACCCCCCAGCAAGCTTGACAAACTCCGTACACCAAAAGCCGACATGTCCGTTATGTACGCAAAACAACACTCTTCCGCTCTACCGACTTTGCGTCAATCTGCGCCTTCGGGTTCGCCGTTGCAATCCTCGACCATTCGCCATTGAAAGCATTGACAAGCCACCACCTCAGCTCTATATGTTCGTTAGCATTATTCTTGTTGACTTAGGAAGAACGCTCTTACTGTCATAGACGATCCTGTTGGCATTGTGGAAGTAGATGCTATGATCCGAGTCTGGGAACACGTGTACGTCGTAGTTCTCAATGCCTGCAAGGTCCAGTCGGTCAAGCAGAGTGAGCGTGTTCTGCATGTGCACATTATCGTCGGCAACGCCGTGCATGACGAGGAACCGGACATTCTTCGCGAGCGATCCGACATCAGATATGGTCGAATTCTCGTAGCCGGCGGGATTGTTCTGGGGCGTGTGCATGTACCGCTCCGTGTATATAGAGTCGTAGAAGCGCCAGTCTGTGACGGGCGCCACGGCCATGCCATACTTGAATGTCTCCCCGCCGTCTTGCTCAAGTGTCTTCAGCGTGGTGAAGCCTCCATAGCTCCAGCCCCATATTGCTATTCTATCGGCATCAACGTATTTTTTGCTCGCCCAAATCTTGGCCGTCGCAATCTGGTCGTGCGCTTCGTAGTACCCAATGTTGCCTCTGGTGATGCAGCGAAGCTTACGACCGAGGAAACCTGTACCGCGTCCGTCTACGGTGACAACAATGTATCCGAGACTTGCAGCAATATACGATTGAAAATCAACCCTGAATCTCTTGTTGACTTCCTGGGAACCCGGACCACTATATTGGTAGAATAGCACCGGGTATTTCTTCTTCGCGTCAAAGTGCGGCGGTCGTCGTTCAAGAACGTTAAGTGTGAACCCGTCTACGTCAATCGTTTGGTAATTGAGAATTGGCATCTCACGCTGGCGTACGAAGCGATCGAGGGCCTTGTTTTCTTCAATCACCTTTTCGTATTTTTCATTGGTCGATTTTGTGCTCATGATCTTCTGCCATGGAATACCGGGCCCTCTGTAGGTGATCAGGGCATACGAACCACCGGCCGAGAAGGAGGCATCATAGTACCCTGAACCACTGTTGTCCAAGACTTCGCTCTTTCCGGTACCATTCAGAAAGACAGAGTAGACATGTCGCTCGATAGAGCTCTTCTCAGTGGAGATGTAGTAGACAATGTTGTTCTTTAGATCCACCCGAGACGGCGCATCAGCGACTTCCCACTGACCCTGAGTGAGCACCACAGGCTTATCGCTGTCCAGAGGTGTAAAGTAGCCGATATGGTCGTATCCATCGTGGATGATGGTGTCAATATAGCCATCGTGTTCGCGACCATTGGCAGGGTCTGCTGGCACAAAGGTAGTTTTTTGTGAGACCTCAAACCACCCACCGTCTAGCTCCGCAACATTTTCAGTCCGGATTGTCTTTCCAGTGCGTTGCTCGACATTCATTAGAACAAGCTTTAGGGTGTCGCTTTCACGGTTCGTTTCCCGGACAAGGACTTGCTTCGTTTTACCTGCCCAAACGATTTCGGTAATCAACCGATCCTCATCTTTGAAGTCATCCTCAATGTCGACACTGAACACCTCGCCCTTCTCCACATCGTAGAATTGCAGCGATACGATCGGATTTGGTGCACCGGCCTTGGGATACTTGATATCGCGAACTTCGGGGTAGTTTTCCTCGCCAGCCTTGGGCTTTTCTCCACTGGGCCGTGAGATAAAATACTGAACCGGGTATGTTGGGACCATTGATTCATCTGTGCGCAAAAAGGCAATGTACTTGCCATCTTCAGACCACCACGTCGCGCTGTTTCCCGAGAAGACCTCCTCTTCGTAGACCCAGTCGGGAACACCATAGAAGAGTTCGGTCCCGCCGTCCTTTGTAATCTGAACGACTTCTTTCGAATCCAACTTGCGCAAGAACATGTTGTTGTCCCTTGTAAACACAACCGCATCCGATTGCGGCGACAGGGAAGCCAACTGGATCACGCTGTCTGGGTTTTGTGGATCGAGAGGCTCGCCGGTCTGTGTCTCAACATCGAATATCCAGTATTTTCCGGTTCCTGAGTGGCGCCAGTTCTTCTGGTAGTCCGACATGACAAGCACCTTTTTGAAATCCTTGCTGGGCCAAACATCTACCGGATAGACAGTCGATGTGCCTGCTATGAAGCTCTGCTCCTTCATAAGGATAGTCTTCGCCTTGGATGTCTTCGTCTCGTCCTTGCTTCTGATGTCTTCGACCACCAGATATTCTTTGTTTCCTGAGCCCTTTTCGAGCAACAAGCCATCCTCGCCAGCTGGGCCTGCTATCCACTCGACGCTCTGTTGTTGGGCATAGAATTGGCCACCGAGTATTTCATCCATGGTAATTTTCTTGCCCGATCCCTTAGTCGAACTCGCAAGGGGATCGTGTGGTCGGCTCGAGACAGGCTTGTAGGTACCCTTCATCAAGAAGATCACCAGCGCAAGCGTCCATCCTGCTACACATGCCGTACCTATAATCCATAACCACCTCCTTGCCTTCTTGTCTACTCCTGTTGCGGTATGGTATCGTGCACCCTCGATGTCGAACTGCTCGCGCGAGAGACCTGCATCGTCGTCGTCCGTGTACTTCTCGCCACGATTGGATCGCGCTCCGCCGACGATCGCTGGGTTGTTAATGTGTTCGAGAACTAGTGACGTGGTAGAGATGGACGATACAGAGCCCTCGGACTCGTCTTCAGAGGTGCGTGCGGACCGCTCGTGTTTAGCTAGGAGCTCCGCTTCCTCCTCCTGGAGGGCGCGCTGTCGCGGCATCGTGATGGCTTGGATCTAGAAAATACAAAGAAGCTTGCACAATCAATGCATTCTGGTAACAAAGCAATATAGGCGACCGTTTGACACGTGCCAAAGATATTATGCGCCGGAAAGGTGCGGGTAGGGGTTATCCTGCCACGCGGAGGTAAGTGCGGAGCGGATGCGGAGGTGTAAGAGCTGATGGTGGCCGAAACGTACCAAGCCATCCTTTGGTGCAAGGGGTAGAACGTTCACTAGCGCCACAAAGAATCCAAGAAACATATTTCTATTACAGTCCAAACTGGGACATATTTGGAACGACGTGATCCGAGCCTATTCCTTTTCTAATCAACTTTGGAACCTTGTGTTCCCCCTGCTCGAAACCACAGTAAGCCGAGCCCTTGCGGCTTCCTCACGTCGGTGCAATCGTGGCCAATTTGTGAAGCAATTTGTCACCTGCCTTGCTGTGATTGAAAGACTACAAATTCAAGATGGTGGCTGAATCGCAGAATCATGATGGGGAGGATCAGAATCAGAAGATGTTGACTGGTCTTTAGGACGAGTCTCGGTACAGCTTGAGTCGAGATCGTTCACGCCAACGGAGCTTGCTTTGTCGCCAATAGATTTTGCTTTTTTGTCAGACTAAGACGGCAGCGGGCCAAGGTAATCCTGTAGGTTCCTTAGTTGGTGCTCACTGGGACTGGTCTCATTGTTCTTACCTCCTTCATGGTGCCGACAGCGTACATCTTATCGACCTCAGATCTCAGACCTTTGATTTTGATGCGAATATTGGTTCCCTTCTCAATGACCTGTTCTCCATCGTCGGTCCACTGCGGCGGTGTGGCGTTTGCGTCAAACTTGATTTCGGCGGGGATCATCTGTACCGTGTCAGTGGGTAGGCAGACGCACAAGGAGGGATGGATTTACACTGCGTCCTACAAATGCTTGCAAGGAGCCGCAGTCTACAAAGAAGCCTGTGCGGAGTACTGAGGTGACGATACCATCCATCTTGACATGGTTAGCTACGTATGCGCTGTTGCATTCATGATTCACACATACCACCTCGCCCTTATACGGCCTCCATACAACTGCCTTGTAATGTACGACGTACTCCGCCGAGCCAGAACCGGGCATGACTTTGCCATCGGAGATGTCGAACGAGTCCAGAATGCACACTATGGTGTACTTGCCCGTACTTGAGCCCTCCTCTTTTTGCAGCAGCTCGCGGTGGATGTGCTGGCGAATGAGGGGACCAAAGTATGACGGATGCAGCTGGATTGTCTTCTCAAGTTCTTTGAGGAAAAACATGTTGCGCGTTATGCGACCGGCGTGACGGGCAAGAGAGCGTAGATGGACGCGGTTTTCTTGAAAGATCTAGACGGAGAAGCACGGTGGGACGGTAGACGGTCGTAGAAGGTGAGGAAAGCCAGACGGGTCTCCTTGGTACTATGCGACTCTAAATGTCTTTATTCTGACGGGCCCAGTGAAGAGTCGACAGTGTGTAATGTAGGCAGCACGCGTGTTTCTGCGAGACGCGCCCTCGGCCTGCAAGCCAACCCTAGTTCTTATATCCAGCAGCCCATGCGCTCAGCCTGCAGTGTATGCGCGCCAGTCGTGGTAGTCGGATGATACAGCGGTAGCAGATATGGCGTAGTGAGAGGAGGGCTGGAAGGACAGTCAACTGCTGCGACCTGAGCGTCGAGCTCGTGCAGGGCTACAGCGCTCTCGGCGCGGAAAATCATTCGCCAAGGCGAAAGCAGTGACCAGACTCCCACCTGCCAGCTTGCGCACCCCCACACATCCATGTCGTGATACCGTACTTGCACTCTGCGCCATCCGCACTTTCTCGGGCTTCCACGGACGTTGCCCTGATTCCCCGCAATTCGTCGAGCCTCGCATCCGCCGTCATCACGACATGATTTAGTCCCCTAACCGCCCCTCGCAACCTCAGCACGCGCTCAAGCTCCGCATCCGGCACCATGTCTCTTAATCTGGAGAAACAACTGGTCTTTGTACGTCATTCTTCTGCCAGCGCCTGGACCTAGCTAACTGGAGAGCAGTACGGATCATATCACCATAACAAAGTAGCCCACCCGCCCAGGTCCATTTTCACATGTCAGCTAACGCGCCGCCCATCAGGTCAACGTGGGGATACACATACTTTGCGTGCCCCCGATCCTATTGACGTCTTTCCTGCTTGTACGGCCCCTGGCATGTCACTACAGAACTCCCTACTAATACGACCACAGCTCACTAACACGCCGGCTGTTCCGTTGCCATCATGGCTTTCCGTGCCCAATCTCCCGCTCAACGTCGGCACCGCCACAGCTGTACTCTACTCGACCCTGTACATCTTGATGGAGCCTGTCGCAGGAGCCATGATTGCTCCGATACTCATTGGCAGTACTGCGTATGCGAATCACCTCACATCTGAGTATGGCATGGCTGTCAACTCGTGGGCTGGCGCAATCAACATTGCATGCTGGATCGCGCAGTTTGTTGGACACGGAAAGTTCGAGGGAAGGGCACCGGCTTTGTTGGACAATCTCGTGCAAGCCATATTCTTGGCCCCGTTCTTTGTCTGGTTCGAGATTCTCTTCAAGCTCGGCTACCGTCCGGAACTGAAGCGTCGGATAGACCAGGCTGTTGAGCAGGAGATTCAAAAGTTCAAGAAGAGCAAGGACAAGGCCCAGAACGGCTCTGCAAAATAGGCAATACTGAAATGGATGATGTGTCCAGCATCAAGAGAAGCGCTTGTCCATGGTAAATCGAAGCGCTCGGGCGGCACTTTCTCAAGATGCACACGTAGTGTAAAGATACTGCAGCAGAGATGGCATTGCATGGTGCAAGGCGTATAGGAGTTGTGTCGCCTTTGGTTGTTAGTTTGCATAGCTGGTTTTTCTGTTGAGCGTTTGTAAAATCGTAGGATACCAATCTAGATTGTTGTGTACTCTGAGCTGTGGCAGTCTGCTTCTGAAGACCATACTTTGCTGGCTGTCGAATTGGGTGATGAATTGAAATTGAATCATGGATCGAATTGAATGATCAAAACTGGATGATGCATCCAAATGAATGTAGATAGTGAAGCAATCGATAAGACAGCTCACGTAGTGAGAGCTTGTTCCACCACGAGCACAATAGCCCATTCGTAACTGAAACGGCAAGCCATATTTAGATCACTCAATTGGAGCCGTTAGAGCACACTTTAATTACCATTGACCCCGCAAACGCACTCCAGACGGACCGTCATGTCGTTGTAAAGCTGGAGCTCGGTTGAGAATCGGCTTTTTTAGGATTAGTGGTCGACGCCAAGGTCCGCGCTTTCCTCCCGAACCGCAGGACTTTCTTCCTCACAGCAGAGCTCCTTCCTCAACTCCATCACCATCTCCCCTCTTCCATACCTGCATCAATCTCAATTGGTTGCAGAGCTACCGAAATAGTCTCTTGAGCAGCTGCAGCCATGTTCTCAAGGGCCATCCGCCAGTCGAGCCGCCGGGTCGCTGCAATCTCTGCTTCCAGCAGGATTGCTTCGGTAAGTCCATCGCACCTGCCCGCAATTGCGCCAGCCGCCCGTCCAGCCATCGCCAGGCATTGCTAGAACCGATTCCCGATGCCATTGGCGCTACAATGGAGCTTGGTTGATGGATGCGGGCCGCCTGCGCAGCGCTGCAGCGGGACACGAAGCTCCCCTCCGAAGAGTGCTGACGGCTTTTTTCATGGTAGACTCGCGCTCCCGCGTTCACCAACGCCACCCGCTTTTACGCCTCCGATGCCAAAGCCACCCCTACCGAGGTTTCCTCCATCCTCGAGCAGAGGATCCGCGGTGTCCAGGAGGAGACCAGCCTCTCCGAGACTGGACGTGTGCTTTCCGTTGGGTATGCTAGTTTACATGGCAATGTTACATAGAGACGTAGAGCTGATGGGTAATAGTGACGGTATCGCCCGTGTCCACGGCATGAACAATGTCCAGGCTGAGGAGCTTGTCGAGTATGCCAATCCATATTCCTACTTCCGACGGAGCTAACGCTCGCAGGTTCGCCTCCGGTGTCAAGGGCATGTGCATGAACTTGGAAGCCGGCCAGGTCGGTGTCGTGCTTTTCGGTTCTGACCGTCTGGTCAAGGAAGGAGAGACTGTCAAGCGTACCGGCCAAATTGTAGACGTGCCAGTTGGCGAGGCTCTTCTTGGACGTGTTGTTGACGCTCTCGGTAACCCTGTTGACGGCAAAGGTCCCATCAAGACTACCGAGCGCCGCCGTGCTCAGCTCAAGGCCCCCGGTATTCTGCCCCGCCAGTCCGTCAAGGAGCCTGTGCAGACTGGTCTCAAGTCTGTCGACGCCATGGTTCCCATTGGCCGTGGTCAGCGTGAGTTGATCATTGGTGACCGTCAGACCGGAAAGACTGCCGTTGCCCTCGATGCTATGCTTAACCAGAACAGGTGGAACAAGGGTGGGTCAAATTATTCATTTAGAGATAGATTGACGCTGACATTGAATGCAAGGCACCGACGAGAGCAAGAAGCTTTACTGCATCTACGTTGCCGTTGGTCAGAAGCGTTCCACCGTCGCCCAGCTCGTCAAGACCCTCGAGGAGAACGATGCGATGAAGTACACCATCGTTGTTGCTGCCACGGCCTCTGAAGCTGCCCCTCTCCAGTACATTGCGCCATTTTCCGGTACGTCTAACCCTCCTATTACTTCTAGTCCTTTTTCCGATGCGTTTTCGCATTGTTCTGAGTTGTTTTGTTGTCCTGTTGTCTGAACCGTAGAGTTTTCGCACTAGCCGAAACGGGACCCCACGAGTGAGGCGCTAAGCCGAACTGGGATGCCCTGTGAAGCTCTGCACTCTGCATTCTCATTGCGTTTGCTTCATTTCGTATTTTCTTATATTTCCTTTTGTCTCTACTGCATTTCTTGTTCGTTTCGTTCTGTTTGTATCTGCATTTTCCTCGTCCCGAAATGCGCATTTCCGCTCGACAGCGGTATTTGTCGGACCCATCAGGAGCACAGTCATTATCAGTGGAATGCTGTATCCGCCACAGCACTTCAAGTGGCCGCGATTAAAACTCGAACCGACGCACTTGTATCCACGCAGCACCATGTTGCTGGCAATTAGCCTTCCAGGTCAGGGTCATCTACATCGCTCAACGGACGCTCGTTGCATAGCTGTAGCTGTCACAACACTCTCAACGCTGCAGATTGGTTGGCAATCGATGTTGTATCTTCAAGCAGCTGTATCTGCATACGCTGCTGTCGGGAACACAGTACGAGGGAACGCCTTGTCAACAGAATTTGCCGCACCTAAGACGCTACAACTATCGACTCTGGCCAGTTCAACAGCTATATTCGCCACAACACTGTCGACGTTGAAATCAAGTTGAGATCGTCGTCGATCGTGGCAGCTGTATCTGCCGCAATACAGCAATCGTCGATTTCAGCAGGCTACATCCACATGTTTCTGTGGCCGACTCTCAAGCTTGACCTGCCCGAGCACTATTTGTAACACATCTATAAGGTGTTTTATCCTATGGAGATCCCAACCACCTTTACCAACGATCTACTGGAGATGGTCAATGCTTCAGCCTCACCATCACTTCACGGTATTGAAGCTGTCGATTCTGTTTCTTTTCTATTGGACGAAGTAGAGGGACTCATGGTTGTCCCAGAAGACCATGCCTCTACTTTATTCTCTATAGATGAGATCAAAGCCCTTGGCTCCGTCTCCCCATTTTGACTTGAGGAAACGGGCTTGTCGTTGTCCTAGAGGCTCTTGCGACTGTGTGGGCCATCTGTCTCCATATCTACGAGCTGGAAGACCGTAAGCCGCGTATCTGCCTCAGCTCCGGTACCAACACTCAGGATGGGTTCGCTCCAGGCCTATTCATTACGAGCAAGAACAAACGTACCCTCTTTCCTGCCATGTTGCACGAGCTATCGCTCAAGATTTACCGAGATCCACACGGCATTCCTTGTTGGTGCCCAAGGTCAGGTCCTGAGCTTCCGCCGCGCACTAGGCTCCCGATGCTGTCCTTCGAGCGGCTCACCCAGATGTTTTTCGCCGCCATCAATCACCCGTCGACAGCATCTGGCATCCGCTGGTGCCCTGGGGCAGATACAGTATTTTCCAGAATTTTGCTGCTGCCGACGAGGCAATCGAGGTTGCTGTCGAATTCTCTGACTACAACGACGACAACTCCGGGTATGTCTCTGACATTGGATTCGACGTCTCTGGCCGGGAGCTCGAGAACCCTTTATTGGACATTCTTCGTCCCGAGTCCGAGCCTGACCCCAAGTCCAAATACCAGGACGGGTCTGACTTTGTAGTGTCAGACTCGCACATCTCTTACGCCGAGTCCTCAGGCGAGGACCTCGAGTAAGAGCCTAAACTGCGCATTTCGGGACCATTGGCGTTGTTCTTCCATTTCTGCTGTTTTCAGTGACATGTAGTTGTCACACGTGTTCATGTATCCCGTGTTCATGATTCCGATTTTGCTGTTTTTTAGTGGCTCGTATTTGCCACAGATACCTTACTGTCGCTGTTTTCATGTTGCACATTCTGTCGTTTCTCAGTATGCTGTATCTGTCACAGACATTCTCGTGGGGTTTTTTTTACGCTTCACGTTTTCTCATTTTCAGTGGCATGCATTTGCCATGTGTTTTTTTGATTGCATTTTTTTACACTTGCACGATTCACTGTATTTGTCACAATGACTTTACTAACAACGGATTTCAGGATGTTCGATGGGTGAATGGTAAAAGGCCCCTTCCCCCTTACCCTCTTCCCAGCATCGTGCTGTAGCCGCTGCACCGATTTTTGCGGTCTTACGACTTTTCATCCTTTACACACCCACACCTTTCACCCTTCCTCTTTTCACAATAACGTACTGACACAATGTGCGCAGGTTCCGTGACAACGGCAAGCACGCCCTCATCATCTACGATGATTTGACCAAGCAGGCCGTCGCTTACCGTCAGATGTCGCTTCTTCTCCGTCGTCCTCCTGGTAAGTGACACGTGACCCACCGTCTCCCTCATCACTTACTTATGCTAACTCTTTTTTAACAGGCCGTGAAGCCTACCCAGGTGACGTCTTCTAGAATGTCTCCCTTTTCCCCAGATTTTGGTGCTTTTACTAACAGTTCTCTAGCCTCCACTCCCGTCTTCTTGAGCGTGCTGCCAAGATGAACAACAAGCTCGGTGGCGGTTCGCTCACTGCTCTTCCCGTTATTGAGACACAGGGCGGTGACGTCTCAGCTGTAAGCCTCCCGTTTCATTCCCTCCATTTCATCCCCGCCGCGCGGTGCTGTCGCCGTTTTCGCGGTGTTGCGCATCCTGTGGTGTTGCATCCTCGCGATTCCGCATTCCGAGTTCCGATTCCGAGCCGCGCTAACTTCATCTAGTACATTCCCACCAACGTCATTTCCATCACCGACGGCCAGATCTTCTTGGAGGCTGAGCTCTTCTACAAGGGTATCCGCCCCGCCATCAACGTCGGTCTGTCTGTGTCCCGTGTCGGTTCCGCTGCCCAGGTCAAGGCCATGAAGCAGGTCGCCGGTTCGCTGAAGCTCTTCTTGGCTCAGTACCGTGAGGTCGCTGCCTTCGCCCAGTTCGGTTCCGACTTGGATGCTGCCACCAAGCAGACCCTTGCCCGTGGTGAGCGTCTCACCGAGCTCCTCAAGCAGAAGCAGTACTCTCCCATGGCTGTCAACGAAATGGTTCCTCTCATCTACGCCGGTATCAACGGTCTCCTGGACAATGTCCCCACCAACAAGATCCTTGATTGGGAGGCCGACTTCCTGGCCCACCTTCGATCAAACGAGTCTGACATGCTTGCCCAGATCGACCGGGAAGGTGCTCTCAGCAAGGAGCTTGAGGCCAAGCTCAAGGAGGTTGCCCAGAGCTTCACCAAGAGCTTCGTCGCATAAGTAGGATGATGTGTGGAAAGTGGTACGGTCTATTCGACAGTTTCTGAGGGGCCAAAAAGCGCTGATTGGTTCATGAGAATAGATGTATAATAGAAGATGCGTCTTCACCATCAGCCGTGTCTCAATATGGAAGATATGTTCTTTTTTCCTAAGATTGACCGATGGCTGTGTAACTATGCCTGCATCACCGCCTCTGCGACTATGCCTTGTGATTCCCTTCGGTCTTTAGTGGCGCATGTGCGAATCTGTTCTTGCTCACGAAACGGGGCGGTGGAATGGTTTTGTACATGACAATTGAAATGTTTCCTCTGTTACGAATGCTGCGGCTTGGCTGCTTCATGTGTGATGAGTGTGGTTGTATTGATTTCAACATGGCTCGTATCTAAGCCAATGGAGCCGCATATGCAAAGGTCACCAATCTATGTAACAAGGCTGTCTACTTGTCCTCTCGATCTCGATCTGACTCTTCCCCCACATCGCCGTCCTTGAATGGGTCGTCGCCAATCTCAACAGCATCGCCCGTCTCGGGCGGCTCATCATGGTACTCGTCGTCCCAAGCAGTATTCAGACTGATGTCATCTTCCTCCTCTCGTAACCGCTCGGCAGCTTCCAGCGCTCCGGGGTCATCGTGGTATTCATTCTCCAAGTCTTCAATGCTGACGCGGCGGACGCCAGCGCGCTCTTCGGCTTCTAACTGGGCGGCGCGAGCCTTGGTCTTGCGGTAGACGAGCCAGCCAGTGGTCACGCCTGCAATAAGACCAATGAGGATGGACATGTAGGACAGAGCCTTTGTGCGTATGTCCATTTTCCCTCCGCTCTCGGCAATCTTCTCTAGCTGGCTGCCGATGAAGATGTGGAGCATCAGCTTGGGCGATACAATGGCCGTGGCGATGGCATACGAGGCCCAGTGTACGGTGGGAAAGGTGGCGACGGCGCCGTTGGAAATGGAATAGGGCAGCGGGCATAGGCGGTACATGACGAGCAGCTTGAGGCCGTCATGTTTGAGGGTCAGGGACAGGGCGGCGAAGCGGGTGTCGTTGGCTACGAGGCGGTGGACCATGGACTTAAGGAGAGTGCGCGAAAGTAGAAAGGACGCGGTGCTGCCGGCGACCGTCGCTGTTGCGGCTATGAACCATCTGCGTCGAGTCAGCGCTGTTGGGCGTCATGTATTCAATTGCTGTAACCCACCCGTTTGGAAAGCCATACACAAAGCCGGCAATGGTAAGGAGACTTGAATAGCCTATCAGAGGCGGGAAACTGACGACAAATATCAGGGCCCAGAGTATCAGCCATCCCGCGGTAACGTCTCTCCACTTCTTGGCCAGAGGCAACAGGGCGCCGAATATGCGTTCATTGAAGACGAGGAACAGTATGCCGCCAACCGCCAACACCACGTTGCCAACTACGAACAGCACCTTCTGTACAGGAGAGAGCTTGTTGTACTGGTCCAAGGCCCGCCGGGAGAGTTTGTCGTACTTGTCGAATGCGCGTTGCCGCCATGTGCTCTGCTGGCTGTTGTGCGAGGCGCTGCGCCGGAACGTGGATGATTGCGGCCGTCGACTCCATATAGGCGTCTCGCCCGTCTCTTCGTCCTCGAGGGGAAGCGCGAGGGCGCGCACATCATAGTCGGTCGCCGGCATGGTTGGCTGGCGCCTTGGTTACGGGTAGGGAGCGACACGGACGTGTGCGGAGCCAAGGGAATAGGATGGATAGAATATCAGGGTGAAGGGGAAGGGAGAATTGCTACTGGAGATGGGCGAAAAGGGACATTCCGGGTGTTGGAGCGGAGGAGTCGAGGGTGTAAGATGCTAATGCTAGTGCTGGCCAGCTGTTGGTTTCATCATCACTCCGGGCGGACGAAAGATGATGCACCGCCGCATCCGCCCTGCATTAGGCAGGCAGACGAAGTGAGATGCGCCGTGTTGGCCTGGGTCGCGGCGTGGCTGGAACCGCGTACGACAACGTGCTGGTTTCGAGCCCTCATGGCTGCACCGCTGCTGAAACCCGGAAGCTCTGGATGTTTGCGCAGAACAAACCAAGGGACGTGGTGGCTGCACGTGACGTTTCCAGCCTCAGGCTGTGGCGCCCCGTTGCCTGTTCGAAGACGATGGTCAAGGCATATGTAGCAGCTTCGTCTCCTTTTGTCCAGACTTGCGCATCCAGATCAGCCAACCGTCGCACGCCCAGACAGATTCTCAAGACTACACTAACCGCAGCATCTCAAGGCATGTAGACATTGCACTCGAGCCCGCGTATGGTCTGCACGGTGCAGCGCCCCCACCCCTACGTAGTTGAGCGCCCTGAGTCTAGTCCCTTGAGCTTCATTCGCGCTCGCAATCGCCCTCCAGGCATTCATTGACCTCGCCCTCTTCGGCGCACTCCCGTGTGTCGTGCACACAACAGGCTGCGGGACGCCCTCTTGCACTTACCGTTGTTTGATCTCTAAACGCGCAGGTCGCTCTGCCAATAGACGCAGTACTTAATCAGCCCGGCAGCCTCCTGTCTCGACCTCCATCCTACGCGCCACCGCTCACCGCCCGGCCTCCCACTCCCTCTCCAACCCATCGCCATGGTCGCAGACGACTTGTATGAAAAGGCACTGCCTGTGCTGCAGGACGATGCCTTGGACGACGAGGACAAGACGGACAAGCTCGAGGAGCTCATGCGCAAGGAGACCAATCTGACGGGCAAGTCGCTCGAGAACATTGTCCTCGACTGCCTATGGCGTTATCGCGATGCCGGCAGCTCATCCAGCTCTCCCCCCAGCCGCCATACCGTCATCCGTCGGCCATCGCCAGCTCCATGGCAGGCCAACCGCGCCCCGACCCCCGTCAACAACTCTCCACGCATGATACACCCCCCTCCAGGCTTCGGCATAGCCCCGCCTGGCTTCGCACGAACAAAGTCGTCAACTGCATCTCCCTTTACTTCCCCCCGACCCTCGCCCCGGCTTGCTTTCTCAACCCCCCATATCCCTCACAGCCCCAGCTTGAGCGCATACCAATTCAGCGAATGCGCCAGTCCAAACACAGAATCGTATGGTGATCTTGATACGCACTCGGTAGATTGGCTGGTCAATGAGGATGTGGCCAGCACAGAGTCGTCGTACATAGGCGATGGCACGCTCAACGGTGCGGCCGCCGAGTGGGTACAGCCGCAGACTATGGACATGGGCCCCTATGACATGCTGAGATCAATACTGCGGGACGACCGATCAGACGAGGAGCTTGAGAAGGTCCTCGAGGCCAATGGCTACGACCTCAGTGCTGCTCTGCTTGCGTTAATGGGCCAGCAGATGGAGGCTTCACAGCTTCCTCCTGCCCCTCCTGAGCATACTGGATACATAATCGGAAAGTCCATGGCTCCGACCTTTAGACCCGCTACCCCTGCTGGCCAGCAGAAGAGCAATGTTGTGTGCAAGTACTTTCTATCTAACGGACATTGCGCGAGAGCAGATTGTCGGTTCGCCCATGATACAAGCAAGACTCTGTGCAAGTAGGTATCAGGTCTCTTGCGTGGGCTTGTTCAACTCTAACATCTGATCCAGGTACTTTCTCAACGGCAATTGCCTAGCTGGGGACACCTGTCTCTTCTCCCATGACCCTTCTGCTCTCATGGCTCGTATGGCCATCTCAGACGCCGGCACTTCACCCCTGCCCAACTTCCAAATGTCTGACTATGAATTTCCCTCGCTTCAATACAGCGGCTCTCCTCTGGGCACACCGTCAATATCAACTTCCGAAGCAACCACATTAGAGCAGCTCTATGGCTTCACAAGCGGTGGTCCTACACGTCCCCCACCTGGTCTTAGTCCATATGCCAATTTCACGCCTGGAGGTGGTAGTCGCCCGCAATCCAGGACAGGCAGCCGCCAAACGTCTCGTGCAGCTACACCGTCTGTACTCGCAGTCGACGACAAAGACGCTTTCCCTGCTCTAGGTGCTGCTGTTGCTGTGAAACCGGGGAAGCGACACCACGGAAAGCGTGGTGCTCATAACAAGGATACCCCGGGACCGAACAGCCTTGCAGATGTTGTCCGCATGTCGCCTTCGCCTTCGCCAGCAACTCCAGTCCGAAAGGCCTTAAGGCCAGCCAAGAGTTTCAATGGATCTCGTGAGAACAGCGTGGCTGCGCAAGCGATACCCGCTCCTCAGCACATTCCTTGGCTGGTGACGGGCGAAAAAGGCAACCAGGCTTATCTCGATGCTCGTGCCGAAGCTTTCAAGCATGGCAGTCTACGCAACAAGTTCCTGCAGAGGTAAGCACTACGAATCAACTACCATGAGCATACTAACATGCATTAGTGCTGCTCAGGCTTGGAACCGCAG
The DNA here is from genome assembly GCA_005212705.1 of Curvularia lunata. Classification (NCBI taxonomy): domain Eukaryota; kingdom Fungi; phylum Ascomycota; class Dothideomycetes; order Pleosporales; family Pleosporaceae; genus Curvularia; species Curvularia lunata. The sequence continues at coordinate 37,016 of PELC01000073.1, read as the reverse complement.
CGACTCGCGCGCAGCTAAAGCTCTTAGTCTTAGGGGGCAGAGCGAGAACAACCTGATGCGTGAAGCTCACCGCGAAGCTGCTCGAATTCTCTACGAAGAGCGTAACAAAGATAATGACGAGTCGAAGGAGCTGTATGTCGATCTTCATGGTACGTATTTGTTCTCGTTAATTCATCCATGGAGTCATTGCTGACACCCCTTAGGTCTGCATCCAGACGAATCGGTATCCTACCTTGAGGGTATTCTGCTGAAGCATAGCTCATCTTCCCGTCCAGTTTACGCCATAACTGGAACCGGCCACCATTCAAAGAATGGCAAGGACAAGGTCGGAAAGGCTATCCGGGCTTTCTTAAACGAGTGGAGATATGCCTTCCGCGAGTTCTCCGTACCTGGAGACCGCAACAACGTCGGTGGTATTCTAGGTATCGACCCGAGCAGTTATGACAAGAGCGTCGCCGAGCGGGCAAAGGAGTCAGAATCAGATGCAGACAGCAAGGACACAAAGATCCGCATCATGAAGAGAGATGATGTGGCGGATGCACCGAAAGGGCCAAAGCGGACTGTTTAGGTAGTGAGCGGTGGGAGGCACTTAGTAGGTAGCACGAAATAAGAAAGATTTACTTCATTCGCGGCGGTGTTTGTCAGGTGATGTTGATTCGAGGTGTGGGGGTTGTTGGCTGAGGCTAAAGGAGGAAGTCGCGCCCAGCGACGTGCGTGCCTCTTTCATCTAGACCCACTACAAGCCGCCATCTTGTTCCACGCTTTAGTACACCTGAGGCTTTACTCTCCAGTTCATCTTATGACTAGGGTTGTTCTACCCTTCGCCGCCTGCACCGTCCCAACGCTCACAGGTCAACTCCTCCACCACCACTCGTCGCCTGCTCCTGACCTCAAGTATCCATACCGTCCTTCACATGACGTCTCGCCGACCCAGTACGGCCAATGATGCCAGTCCGTCACGTATGCCTTTCGTATCAGCAGAAGCACTGCTTTGGGGACCCGAGATGAAGAAGCAACATGCATATCTTCTCACAGAGATGCGTATCCTCCAGAAACAACACGAGGGATACGATGCTCGAATACGAGCCACTGAGGCTGTCACAGCACGAATCCATGATCTGGCAAAACAACTCTCTGCTATCGAGGCGAAGGATGACAATAAAACTTTCGAGAATTGGGCGTCTGGCGAAATAACACGGCTAGCCGTCTTCGTTGATACCAATAAGAATGTAAGGCAGCAGCAGAGTGAACTCGACATCACGGTCTCGCATGTTTCGAAAAAACTGGACAGATTTTTGCGTGACAATGTGGGCATCGAGGATGTACTGCGGCGCATTGACATTCTTGAGCATAGCCGGAGAGATGATGCGAACCGAATTCAAGGGCTAGAAAGAGAAGTGGAACGTCTTAGGACTATGCGGGAAAGTAGTACTTCATGCCCTATGCAGTCAAAAGTTGGGTTTGAGTCTATGGAGGAGATTAGAAGAGATTTGATACCATCCCGGAAATCAGATGCTGAGAGATCAGATACAGGGGTTTTGTCTAATGATGAGGAGGATCTACTTGCGCGGGTGTCCTTGCGTGAGGATATACAAGTTTCTCAAAGTCCTGAGGCGCAAGAAATGTGAGTAACTCCACGACCACAATCGTTGAATATGGTACTAAAAACAGTACAGAAACCCCGACAGCACTGTTGTAACAGCTTCCACTCAAGATCATTCTATCATGTCAGCTCGACGGAGACTGTTACAAAGGCCATCAATTCACGATGCAAAGCTACCTCGGCATACGGAAGAGCAAAATGCACAACACTTACCGGATGAGAACCCAGCTCCTGGTCTTTATCACAGTTCTCCGCCACCCACACAGCTTGTTCCCAGGAGGAATGGGCAAACTAAGCATGCAACTGAAACTGAAGCTGAAACTGGACCTGCGCCTTTAGCTATACATGTGCTTGAATCTGTACCTGCACCTCTACCTGCACCTACACCTGCACCTCAGCCCCAAGCCTGTGGACGTTCCAAAGCCAAAGCTCCGACCAATGAAGCCCCTTCAACACAGCTTGTAGAGAGGAAACAACCAGGAAAACGGAAGCAGCCGGATTGCAGGCCTCAGACCCAACGACAGACAAGATCTCAAGCCAAGAAAAATCAAGCTAAAGAAGTAGAACCCCAGACAACGACGAGAGCAATTGTTGTCCCAGGAATTCAGCTGGTGCAGGAAACCGAGCCATTGTCCCCACCACGTAAGAGGCCCAAGGCAACCCTCACCAAGCAACATGCTGGGAATAAAGCAGAGTTCAGCGAAGAGGGCCAGACTGCTAGCAGGAGTACTAGAAAGGCCCAAAATCAGTACAAAGTAGAAAGACCGAGTGAACAAGAGCCAGTGATCTCGGCAAAATCAGCCTCTACTTCCACGCGTTCGAGGAGGACAAAGGCTACTGCTTCACACAAGAAAAATCCTAATTCTGCACCTCCACCGTCCGTAAGCACGAACACGAGAAGGCAAAAACAATTGATGGTGAAGCTGCATCTTGGGCAGGGAGATCAAAAAGACATCGATGCTTCATAGGAGCAGAACCCTGCTCGTTACTCGTACTGTCAAGATGATCTGTAATCAAAGCAAAGCAACGCAAGGGATGCCATGTTTCGACACTTCAGAGGTCCTCCAGGAGCTTGTGGATTTCGAATTCTTTTTCAATGTCACTGCGGAGATGCCTAGACACCGGCATCTATGTCTCGCTAAACTCATACAAACCCTCACGGTCTGCAACTGGTACTTCCATGCTCGCCTCTTCAATATCCTTTCCATCAACTTTTATACCTGCGCGCATGATATCGCCAGTCTTCACTGGACCTACACCCTTTGGAGTACCAGTAAGGACAATATCGCCCTTGTCCAGTGTCATTACCCTGCTAATATCGCTCAGCTGTCGTGGAATCCGGAAAAGCATCAGTTCAGTGTTGTCAGACTGCTTCATCTCATTGTTGACCGAGAGCCAAAGATGTGCATTCTGTGGGTTTGGGATCCGGTTCTTGGCAATGAAGTTACTGATAGGCATGAAGGTGTCGAAGCCCTTTGCAATGGACCATGGGAGCCCTTTCCTCTTGGCCTCATCTTGCACATTTCGCGCCGTCATGTCGATGGCAAGGATGTAGCCTGTGGGAAACGTTAATGTCATGTTTTTGTCGAACATTGCGGATTACAGGTAGGTATTTAGATATTGTTGTCAACATACCCTCAATAGCATCCATTGCACCCTTGGTATCCTCTGGGTGAAGATCCCTGATCGTCTTGCCCATAACGAGGCCCAGTTCTACCTCGTAGTGCATGATAACACCCCGAGGTCGCAGTACGGGCCCAGCGCCAGGAAGCAGTATAGACGACGGGGGCTTGAGGAAAAAGAAGGGCTGCTTAGGTGTCGCACTTGAAAGTTCCTTGATGTGATCGGCATAGTTTCTGCCAATGCACATTACCTTGGAAACAAATTAGTTATGTCTACAACCTGTAATCAGGTCCTTGCTTTGAAAAGCTCCAATTAGTTGATAAAAAAGTGGGTGCCGCAGGAAACAATCGCCTCTTTTCCTTGTCTCTCATCCCGAAATCATCCATCTGTCCTAATCGCGTTTCCCCGAGCTCTTGTCTATTTCAATTCTCATGCACCCTCCCCTGACCGATCATACAGGTAAATGCAGCACATACCTTGCGGCAATTCGCCCTGATAGCTTGTATACTAGCCATTGTCAATTGAGGGAATATCTGCTCTGCAATACAACTGTTCCAAGAAAGAGTATGACCAACAAAAAGGATTGTCAGGAAAGCAAAGTAAGATGCACAAAGGTAGCTAGCTAAGAAGACGTTGCACGCGCGACATCGGCAAAGCACTCATCCGGCAATTGACGCGCGGGGGGTTGAGCTCTTCTCCACGAAAAAAAAAACACGCTACGAGCTGCGAACCGAAGCGTGGGGCAGAGGGGCAGCTGGCGGCGGCTGACAACGTCAGAGCTTCCCCGGTACGTGCAATGCATCCTTGCCCTTGGAACCTTACAGCTGCTTTACCAGAAACTATTATTCTAGAAAGGATAATCTTCATTGTTTGCACTTGATACAGATACACTCTCAACTCTAGTAGATCTACAAACGAGGAAGGACAGAGAAGAAGAAGAAGAAGAAGAAGAAGCACAAATCCAAGACCGAAACAACATCTAGCAACCAAGACACAACAGAACAAATGGCCCAGGACCCAATCCCAGCGAAAGAAAATAACACTATGCAACTTGCTGAGATCCTCTCTGATCTCGTCTCTCTACGCGTTTGTGTACGTTTCTTTCACTCTCCCCCCATCTTCCTCTCTTAACCCAGAACTTACAAAAATCATCCAACAGGACCCAGCCGCCGCCCTCGCCCTCGTATCCGCTCGCTCCGACTCTTCCTCTACCACCATCCCCGCAGCAGCCGCCGACGCAGGCGATGCAGACGCCACAAAGCAGCAAGACGACTCGGATCCCGATCTTAAGCGCGCAAAGGATCTGCTCAAGTTACATGTTGAAGTCAAGGAGGCGCAGAAGAGGGGGGAGTTGAGCAGAGAGTTGGAGGAGGCGAGGGCATTAGTGGAGAGGGCGGTTGGGGGATAGGAGTGTCGGTATCGTGGAAGGGAGATGGGTATGAAGAGAATCTAAGCGAAAGTTGAGGCCGAGGAGACTGGGTGTGCGCTATCTAGGTGGTGTGCGAAGAACAGTCCGGTCAGATCGGATGTCGTGGCATCGAATCCTCTGCTTCGCTCCAGTTGCTACGCCTTGTCGAGGTTGACATGAGGGTTTTAGACTGGACAAGTGTGCAGCCGTGTCTGCGAAAGCACATTCTTTGCACTCTTTGCTAGGAGATAGCCGAGAAGTACCTCGAGTTTGTGATGAGAGTTCCAAACGGCTATCAAGACGAACAGTAGTCAATGGACTAGGATGGAAGAATTGAGCACCAGTGGAGGAGCAAGGCTGTATCTATGATGAATAGTTGTAGGAATGAGCTTAGCCAGTTACTCTACAAGAAAACAGCAGCGCCCAAGGCAGATGACAGAGGAAGGTAGACCCGCAGTTCATAGCCACAATCCAGATACCAGTCTTCAAACTCGATTCACGGACCCGCAGCTGCTAGCATGAGATCGATGATAGGCTTAATGTTTATGCCTGCTGCATTCTTCTGAGCAAGCAACACGAGGATGGGAAAGCACTCGGGTGCTACTGCGAGCATCGGTCGGACCAGTTTGATCATGTCGCGTTTGCGCATCGTTCTGGGTGCAGTTAGGACAGCTATGGACGACTAGTGGATTGAGCGAACTCACTTGGACGTTGTTGCAATTGATGGAGCAATTGCAGATACCGGCTTTGCCGATTTCTCGGGCAGTGTTGCAGCGGCAGCGGGCAATGAATCAACCGGAAGCACTGCCACAGGCAACTGTGCAGTGGGAAGTGTCTGTGATGCGTCCGTCCCTACGCTGGGAACGGCCATTGGTACGGTGGGTAGCGTTCCGGCTGGTAGAGAAGCAACTGGTACTGCTACAGGCAGTTGTGTGGTAGAGATCGACTGTGATACGTCTGACCTTGCGGTGGGAATGGCTACTGGTAAAGTTCCCGTCTGCAGAGATGCCAAAGGAATAGGCACCACAGGAATGGGTGCTACGGGAAGAGCCGGTGCAGGTTCCGTTGCCACTGGTTCTACAGCGGGTACTGATAACGCTGGCTCAGTCGTCGACAGAGACTCTACTGGAGCAGTTGAGGTCGTTGCTGAAGGTGTAGCTGGGAGTGTGTCTGGTACAGGCTGAGGTGCTGCATCTGTAACTGTCTCCGTTGTGGTAGGAAGAGGCGCTGGATTCATGACTGGTTCGGTTGTACTGGTGAGAGGCGCTGCACTGGCAAACGACTGAGCGGACGAAGACTCTGTGGCAGTTCCGAGCTGCTTGGTTGATGCGGACACATTAGGTACTGTAGAAAGACTTGTCATGATTGAGGACTGGCTGATGGATATATCAAAGGTATCAAACAAGAGGCTTGCGAGCAGTAAATAGATGAGGACAAATGGAAGATGGAAAACTGTATGATGACACAGGAAGTGGCTGTGAAGTAGGATTCTGGATGAGATATGTTGTTATCGAAGAATCGTAATGGAAGCCATGACATAGTCAAGTAAGCTGCAATATGGCAGGAAGCGATGGGCAGCCATAGCAAGCATGCCTAGTGCGAATACCAGAACGGGAGTGTAAAGCCAGCCTAGGAAGCAGCCATCTATACGAATTGGTCAAACTTCCTCATGGCGACGAAAATCTATTTGAACCTACAAGGTGCAAGAAAGGCAAACCGAGGACCGATACTCGAGCCCAGTCGAGTTTAGCGTGATGTGTCGTACCTGCATGAAGGACTGACGTAATCCTCCAGGTGGTTGCCAAGCCCGCGGTGGACGGACCCATGTGAGAGCTCTAGCTTTCAACGTCGCGTACCTCTCACCATAGACCTCACTCGCTCTCGCGCTATCCAACTTCACCACCGCCCCGCCACCATGGCACTCAGCATCGATCAGAAGCGCCTCAAGGCGACCAAATTTCCGCCAGAGTTCGACAAGAAGGTGGACATCGAGAAGGTCAACGTCGACCTGATGAAAAGGTGGATTGCGAACAAGATCACCACCATCCTCGGCGACGAAGATGATATAGTTGTCGAGACGTGCTACAACTTGGTTGAGCAAAGTCAATTTGTGAGACTCCTCTGGCCTCGCAATCCTCTCAAACATACTGATCCCATCCAGCCCAAAATCAAAGAAATCCAAATCCAGCTCACGGGGTTTTTGGGAAAGGACACAGCAACGTTCTGCAAAGAGCTGTGGAACCTCATGCTCAGTGCTCAGGAGAGTCCCATGGGTGTACCGCGTGAGCTTTTGGAGGCGAAGAAGGCCGAGTTGCAGAAAGAACAGGTACGGTGTACTGTCGGCTCATGCCACCAGTGTTACTGACATCATTTGCAGCTTTCCAAAGTCACTGCCGATGCACGCCGCGCCGGAGGACAATCACAGGAAACCATGACGGACTCTTTCCGTCAGGACGAACGTTCAGACCGTCCTGAGCGCGGACGTGGTGGCGGAGGCGGACGATATCGCGGCAGCGACCGTAGAGGACGGGGCAGAGACTTTGACAGGGGACCTCGTCGACGCGACTCGAGATCACCACCGTGTGTAATACGCCTCTAGACCAGGACACTGGGTTACTGACATACAATAGGAGAAGAAGGTCACCGCCAAACCGCGAGCGAGACGTTTATATACCTGGAGGCCGCGGACGTGGAGGGCGTTATGATAGGTCGCGCGAGCGCCGTCGTTCTTTTGCGGACGATCGTTCTGCATCCCCACCATATCGTCGTACACGTCGCTCACCATCGTCAGGACCATCACGCAGTCCACCCAGGCGCCGCACACGTCGCTCGCCATCCTCTGATCGTTCTAGGTCTCCGCCTCGCCGCACGCGACGGAGGTCTCCTTCCCGAAGCAACTCCCCACCTGCTAGACGGCGGGAAGCACGCAGGGATAGGTCTCGGTCTCCTGATCAGGACAAGAGAAGGCACACTTCACGATCTAGCTCTCCCCGTGACAAATCAAGCTCACCAGCGCCCAGGCTCCGAACAAGGTCACCGTCGCACAGCCCTCCACGCCGTCGACGTCGTTCTCCTTCGAGGTCTTCCCGATCCGTAACCCCTGTGCGCGAACGACGACGCAGATACTCCTCCTCTGCGGCTTCCAACGATTCTCGCGCTGACGTCAAGAAGCGCAAACGCTCGCCTAGTTCCGGCAGGTCACCATCTCGCAGCAACGCTGGTAAGGGTAAACGCCGTGTCACTCGCTCGCCTTCTGGATCACCAGTCCGAAAGGAACGCGGTTGAGGGAATAGCTGAGCTCTTAAGCCCCCGCAGTTTATGCCGCGTATCCGCAGGCCATGATCTACACATTTCTTGGTTGTGGAACCGAGTAGAAGAACCCTGTGTTCTGACCGCTACCAACCTGGACTTCTCAAAACGAGACCATTTGGATCCTCGTCCATGCATCATCAAGGACCACAGTTCCTTTCAATCAAATGTAAGTATAGCATCACGATTTAGAGCGTGTCCATGATCACCAGGCGCGCAATGCAGTGCTCGTCCAGGCAACCACATGGGTAATTTGTGTATTGCAATGAAATGTCATACTATATTCTCTCACCTCCTGCTCGATTTTGTGCTTGTTCAAAACACGTACCATTTGATGCTAGGCTTATCCCTTCGCACTGCCCATTATTCGTCATCATTCCGTGCTCTTAGCAGTATTTGGCGATCTGAGTGGTTTAGTCCACTTTCTGTGCGTGCTCACTATGGCAGCAGGGTGCTCTGTGGGTGGATCTTGCCATGGATGATACAAGGCCCTATCATAATGCCCGCTTCGGCCATTCCCCATCAGAGGGGACCGCGTATGTACTATCCCCATACATGAAGTCCGAGTCGTAGAAGCTGAACGTCGTGTTTTCGTAGGATTCCTGTCTTCTGATTGCCAAAGCTGTAGTCTCAGCCTTTTCGCCGTTTGCACTGAGCTGCCACGACACTGATGTCATCGAGTTTGCCTGAGCCAAATGTCAGCAAGAAATGACAGCCTCATGATCAAACAAGTAGGAAAATACTAACCTCCCTCAATCGACAGGCCCTCGTCAATTGCTTTCTCCATGTAAGGACTCTCAGCAAAGGGATCCAGAGCGATATCCCTCGCGGCATTGACAAGCTGCTGAGCCACAAACTGCATCTCATCGGGATGCTTCTTGTCCTCCGCCTCCTTGTGCTGATCAGCCTCCCACCTATCCATGCTATCGCACACATTTTCCACAATCTCGTGTTCCCACAAATTATCTACAACGCCGTCTGTCATGGCAATTACGACGTCTCCTTCCTGAATCTGCACGCGATCCAGCATGGCGTTTTGACTGGGTGTGTCGGGACTGTTTGTGCCTAGTTGCCGGGGACAGTCAAACCAGTGCCACTGCTCCTGCGTCTTGAAGATGACTTCCCTGCTGCTCGGGCGTATGACGAGAATCTGGGAGTCGCCGAGTTGTGTTACGTAGAGGATAGGGTGGTTTGGCTCTTCGTCGTCGGTGCTGAGAAGCGCGCCGCATGTAGTCGTTGTGCCATGCCACTCGTTAGGCTCCGAGGTGGCTTGTTGGGTGAGTTTGTAGGCTGTCTGTAGGTAGGCGACTGGTTCTGGGGGCGTTGTGGCGTTGTAGGTTGCGGCTTCGACTTCGAGGGCCCAGAAATGTGCGATTAGGCGGGACCAGAGACTATGCGACGTTTTGTGTTAGCGACGATTCGATGGATAAGAGGGATTTAGTTCACGCACGCTGCATGTCCTTTCTCCCGTGCAGCCCATGCTCCTACGCCGTCGTTCGCAGCAATGAAACTCTCGCTGACTAGCACCGCGTCGTCGCCATTTGTGACCCCTCTAATCATCTGTCCGTTCACGGTCGGTCGACGATCTCGACTCTTGTTATGTGTACTCAGCGGCTCTGAAAAACTTGTCGAAGGTAGGGAGAGGAACGGCGGGGGAAACGGTCTCGAAGGTCTCTTTGCGAAGAGCGCATATCCAGTCGCAAAGTAGAATGGCGGCTTGGACTTTGGCGGATCCGCATTCTCAGGAACAGGCGTAGTCGTTCCAGCGCCCATTCGCGCTTTCAATGCATCATTCGACAACCATCTCGTTTGTCTTTGAAGGTGTGTTGTCGCTGGCGGAATGCGTGCGTGTTGTGGTGTAAATGGTCGTGCTGTAGTTCTCCAGGCTTGTGGTAATGGTTGCTGGAGGAGGGGTTTACTGCGAACGCGAAAGGCAAATGCGAGCATGCCAGCGGCTGCCTGGTCCACGAGAAGACGGGCACGTTGTGTGAATACAGGGACTGTTCTTCAAACCCCTGTTGTGGGTTAAGGTTCAAGCTACATTCAGAGCCTCCGTCCAGCCTGCGGTATGTGGGGGAACCCGAGATCGTGGTTTGCACATGGCAAAGATACATCGGGAATGAGATGGGGGTGCGGACATGAGTCAGCAGCGAAGGCGCTGGGCCTTATCATGACGTCTGGGGAAGGCGGGACTGTTGGTGGTTGCCGATTCGCAGGCCTGTCTTGAAAACACAGTATTGACCGCAGAGTTGGTCAGGCTTTATGGATATTTGCTGGAGATATGGAGAGGTCAAGGCCCGCGTCCCACCAAGACTATCGGTTAGCGCAGCGTGGATCAAATTAGCAAGTCTCGATTTGGTACGAATTGATATTGTTAAATTTGTAAACAGAAAGGCTCTAGGAGTTCCATGGGTTGGGAGGCATGCGCCGAATCGTCCCTCCATTTGCACTGGTCATCATTGGTATCCCAAGTAAACGCCTGCCAATGCACACCATTTTGTCCCGTCCATGTGATATATCCCTCGACAATCATGAAGACACGACACTTCTCATGCTCTTCTCTTGGCAAAGTTCTCCAGATCTGCCCTCGTAGCCACTCCAAGCACAAACTTTCTGCTTGCATCAGTGACCACTGCGAATTCCTGCTTTCCACTTCCGTCTACTCCACCGTTGAAGAACTCCTCGAGCTCCTCCAGCGGCGTTTCTGTAGTGATGACCTTGTATCTCCTGCCGCGCCGCTGGAACTTGTGCATGGCCTCTGCAACCGGATCGCTGTCCTTAACTTTGCCTTCCTTGAGGAGTTGCTGGAGACGAGGAATGCTAATGTATCCAAGCAATGCGCGATTCTCCTCGGCAGTAACAGTGAGATGGGTGTAGTCGCGCTCAAGGCCGGACATGAGAGCCCATGATATCGGGTCGGTAGGCTTGACGGAAAGGGCCGGCGGGGGGTCGAGGTCTTCTACTGTCGCCTACAAGCTGTCAGCCAAGTACCGACTTCAGGCCGTTGAGTAGCATACGCCTCTGTATTTGTTTGCCCATAGCGCCTGATAATCACTATCTGGCGCGCCATTGGGGGCGCCCGCTTCATGTTCTGGTGCCATGTTGTTCACGCGGTAGGACGTGGGTATGGCGGGGAGGTTATTGCGCAACTTTATGACCAAATCCAGGGCTGCGGCTACCGGGCCTGCAATTACATCACGCTAAGCATGCGCGAAGCGGCCTTTAGCGGGTAAGGCTTTTGCAAATGTTCGAAGCGTATGACAGGAGTTCTAGGCGGCCTTGGAGCCCCAGCACAAGCCTACAGTCGCAACCTGCGATTACATAAATTCCACGCATTGGCCTTGAGCTCGACTGTTTTCACAGTTGCATTTTTTCCTGGTCCTGTGCAGTGAGGCCAGACATAACTGTATTCCCAAAGCGGGTCTGATTCCATATAGCATTGCTTGGGTCAGTGTTTGGTTTTGCAGGCGTTGATGTCACACGTGATGAGCACTAGCGATAACCAGAGGCCACTCGTGGGAACCACCCACATCGACACCATCAACGCCCCCAAACCTGGCCAGCGAACGAATACCTTGCATGCTTGTTGCACAGTGCCCAAGCCGCTAACGCCTTTGTCGGGATATCATTAAACAAGACCGGGATAATACGATGGCTCCCACGACGCTCCTCCGCCCCTCGCTCGACCGCTCCTGTACATCATCCCGACGAACAGCAATTAGATGAAACCCATGGCCGGCTATATGTACTGGGAGTGCGCATAACTGGAGGCTACAGTTTTCTGAGTGCGCAGACATCCAAGTTGCTCTCGAAACTACCTTTGGCCGCCAGGGTGGGAAGCGGCAGCTCTGGACATGCTCGTCGAAACACAACATGGCTGAGAGTTCCAATAGCCATCGCCCCCATCGCGCTCCGCACCACAGCCAGTCGCCGTAGCTGATGATCAAGATGCTTCATACGGCCATACGAGTCGCCTGTCATGGCCTATTGAACATGCTACCAACCGACACCAAGTCCGACTATATATAATTGGCACAACGACATATCATTGCGACTCGTTGAACTAGCAATGGAGATTAAAGGAAACGCAGCTGCATCCGTCGCGTGCTGTACCAGACGACTAGCTTATCGATAGCTAACGTGGGTACGGAAATCCCTACCCTTCGGACCGCGAGAATCCGGGGCAACGGCTCAGCATGGTCTTGGGTATGCACGAGAATGAAGATCATGTCGACTTTGCTCCGATCTGGTGATGAGTGTTCCATATGCAGCAAAGCTCTTATAGTCAACCTGCTTGGATCACCACATGGCCGCAGCACTATCGGAATACGACTAGGCTTGACTCCATAACAAGTGAACCCTCTCTGTCGGTTACCAAGCACATGTTTCAGCATGTCCAACTAACACTCATTCGTTCATGCTCATCCGGGTTACAGATTGGCTTCACGAAGCCTATAATGCTTGGTCTAACTCTCTGGGACCCGTCGAAGGAGTGGTGGGCAGTAATTCCATTTTTGTGACTCAGTTGGCCTGCCTTTTAATCCCGTCACTGCCAGCATGGCAGAAATAGTCTTGGAAGAGATGGAACCAGTACAGTCATAAATACATATGATGATAGTAAAGGCACAGTACAACACTGGACAACGGAGACTTTTCTTTTCCTGTAAGTCATGCAAAAAGAATTCGTTGCGCATACGAACCGCATACAATAGGGTTTGAAAAACAACACTAGGTTCAATGAATGCCGCCAGATTAAAGAGATATTGGAACCAACTATCAATAAGTCATTTGGATTAACGGTCACGGTCTCATGCCTCATTCTTGCGTCGATGTGGCAGCTACAGCCAATCTCTGTATGCATTCGTGCAGAGTCTTGGATGTCTTCTTCCGGATGCCGTATCTACATCAGTCTCTTCAGTGTATATTAGGAGGCTGTGCAGTCAAACGGAGACGGCCAGTGTGTTGTATGCGTCTCGATAAGATAAGCAGGCGGAAATTGCTTTCATCTTGGAAAAGAAGTGCAGAAATCATGGAAGGAGAAGTTTACAGAAATAGTGAGTGTCCTCCCGGGCCCCAAAATAGACGTGTATCCAAACTGACGATTTTAAAAGTGTACAAAAATGCGAATCATTCGTGTCGAACCTATCTACAGCATGTCCGAGACCCTGCAATCAACTGCTTTGATGTATTGCCGCATTTCTAACCATTCGACGATCACCGACATCACCAAGGACAGCAAGATAAGTTGATGAAAAGCACACGGTTTGCGCAATGAGAGAAAGAGCTAGGGAACCTGATCTAGAAGATTGTTCATTCTACCAACGACGTGCGTCCTCACGCTCCACGCAGAAGTTTCTCATGACACGATGAGGGCGGTCATCAGTCGAAGCCAATCGACCGTCCATTGTGGCTCGGCTAGACGAAAGAAAACCATCAAAGAAGCTTCACCGGTAGATAAGATCCTTTGGATTGGTATCTTCTCCGAATCTCTTTTACTTGGGTTGTGAGTGGGTTGCCTGGCTGAAGGCACCGCTGCTTTGTACTCCAGCACGGACCCGTCATCACCTCCCGCCAAACCTTGGAAGGCGGCGATAGCAGAGCAGCCAGCCCCCACAACACAGCAAACAGCCCACACGCTTGCTGCAACATCACCAGAAGGTAGTCGGTGAATCAAGAGACGGCAGTGAATCACCTCGAAATTTTTCGAAATTGACAGGGCGCTCGTTGCGGACAGAGTGACCCACGTCACGTGCTGCGCCTGGCGTCGCTGGAAAGTCGAAGAGTTGCGTCTCCGATCTCTTCTCTCTCGCCCTCCCCACACCACCACAAACCAACCCAGCCACCTCACGCACCGCGCCCCATCAATCCGCGTTGCAAACCATCAACCACGCGGTCTTGCTATCGCACTCAACCTATCAACGACCTAAATCGCGATCCTGCGCATCGCTTACGCGTCGACACGACACTATACCAGCGTGAGCGTGACTCGCACAATGGCGGAGGAGGTGAAAGCACCCGTGCCTGTGGACGCTGCGAACACCACGGAGGAGGCGACGCGTTCTACCGATGCTGTCGCTCAGCCAGCCGTCGCAGAGGCAAAGCCGGCTGAGAACGGCGCCGTAGCAACCTCTGGTGTTGCTGAAGGTAAGGAATCATCTTTGGAAACCTGGCAATGTACGCTGACATGATCGCCGCCAGTATCTGAAAACAAGGACACCCAAGAAGATACTGTCGCGAAGGATGATGTCACCACTGACGCGCAGGGAGAGACTGCCGCAGCAAGCGATGATGCGGGTAAGTGACGGAAGCCTCCGTTCACCAGAGGCAGCATGAATAGCCTTTACTTGTCCGTCTCACATATTAACACATTCTCGCAGAAGCCGCTCCTGTCTCCGACGCGCCAGCAACCAATGGTACCCCAGCGCCCAAGAAGGCTACCAATGGTAAGCGCAAATCGGGCGCCGGTATTCCCGAACACAAGAAGAAGACACCAGCAAAGAAGGGAAAGAAGGCTCCCGAGCTTCGCCTGAATGTATCGCCTGGAGACATGCACATGGTCGCTATGCGTGGATACCAACCATGGCCAGTCATTGTGTGCGACGAGGAAATGCTTCCCGAATCACTTCTCAGCAAGCGTCCTGTCAGTGCTAGGCGCATTGATGGCACATACCGAGAAGACTTCTTGGAGGGTGGCAAAAACGCCAAAGACCGACGATACCCCATTATGTTTTTGGGCACCAATGAATTGTAAGTTCACAGCCTCTTGCGCTTCTGGATGGCACATTTGCTGACTGGATTTGACAGTGCATGGCAAGTCAACACTGATCTGTTACCGTTCGACCTTGAGGAAGTGAAGAAGGACGTAGAGACCGGCAACCAGGGGAAGAGGAACAAGGCTCTTTGGGAGGCATATCAGATTGCTGCCGAGGGTCACGACCTGGCATATTTCAAGGAGATGCTCTCTGCCCATGAGACTGCGATGCAAGAAGATCTGGAGCAGAAGGAGCAGAAAGAACAGCAGAAGAAAGAGAAGGCTGAGAAGGCCGCCAAACGCAAGAGTACTGCGGCAGAAAAGTCAGAAGATGTTGATATGGAAGATGCTGATGCTGCTCCGTCTGCTAAGAAGGCAAAGGCCACAAAGAAGCGCAAGAAGGACGATGAAAGCGATGGCGAGAGCGAAAAGGTATGCACCATGTCCACAACCTGACCTGCATCAACTAACCCATCGACAGCCTGCAAAGACTCCCAAGACTAAGCTCAAGCTCACAACAAAGACACCGAAAGAGGGATCTTCCGCAAAGCCGAAGAAAGAGCCCAAATCAAAGAAGAAGGCTAGCGAGGAGCCTATAGTACCTGAAGAGCCACCTATGACCGAGGAAGAGCGGTTGCAGAAGCGCGAGAAGCAGGTCCTCTACCTCCGACATCGTCTGCAAAAGGGTTTCCTGTCGCGCGATCAGGCTCCCAAGGATGAGGACATGACCAGCATGTCCGAATACCTGAAGCAGCTTGAGGCTCACGAGGATCTTGAGGCCGAGGTCATCAAGAAGACCAAAGTTCATAAGGTTCTTCGGGCTATTATGAAGCTTGAATCCATTCCTATGGAGGAGGACTTTTCGTTCAAAAAGCGTTCCACTGAGCTGCTCACCAAATGGAGTGGTGCTTTAGCATCCGACTCCGAACCAGCTGGTGCCAACGGTGTTAAGAACGAAGAGCGCGAAAAGTCTGAATCCGCCAAGGAAACCTCACCCTCAGAAAAAAATGTCGATAAACCTGCTGACACTGGCGAGAAAACGAGCGATAATGCAGCAGAAAGCACCACTTCAAAGCCAGCCGATGCAGACGGCGACGTTGCCATGACAGAAGCAGATAAAGAAGGCAGCAAGGATGCGCCCGAGCCTCAAACCGAGGCCAAGGCCAGTGAGGAGGCTACTAAAACCGCTGCTGAGCCTGAGGCTGCCGCAGCTTAAATCGCAGTTGGGTTGTGCGGACAGCTAAGGGAGTATGGTTGTCTCTCCTGCTCCGCTACCTACCGTCTTGGTATAACTCGACTATTGTTTTCAGGCCATCACAGATTTTGCTGGGTGAGCGTAGGACGCGAGCATATGGAGAATTCGCGTTGGCGTATACTGGCTTTCGCCAGTTTTGGCGGTCTTGCCCTTTCTAATATTTACGCGTATGCTGCTCAGTGAGCAGGACTCTTCAAGCTCGAAAAGGGAGGTACGAGCTCATTTCCGCTGCACATGTCTATGTTCATGGGCGCCATTTCGAACGGCAGCCAACGGAGTAAAAACTTAGTTAGTAAATTGAACAGATAACATCACTTCTCCATAACTGCTGTGCGCCTTTAATTTTACTTGATCAGGTGTGCAGCTGCCCATATTGTTCTCGTTCTTTTCCATGTATTCGTTGCAAGGTGTGGCGCGTCGCGTCAATGCCCCACTATCATTATGACGTCCTGATGCGTTGTGAGCTCTATAACAAAACCGTCAAACCGGAAGGCTCACAACATTGTTCTCTAAACACCGAAATCTCCAAGTTTCCCATCTGGGTCTACCTGCTCGATATCTAGATTTGTCAATTCAAGGAAAATCCAACATGACTGCCGCTTCAAGGAAAGATCTTCTCAAGAAGGTGTACAACATGGTACCGCCCATGCTTGAAAGCTTCCACAAGGGTATGAAAACTACAGCAGGTAATGTTATTGGTCTCTAATCAAATCCTATAGGTCAATTGGGTCGTGTAGCAGTCATCGGTGGCAGCGAAGACTACACAGGTGCACCATACTTCTCTGCTATGGCCTCGGCAAAACTGGGTTGCGATATGGTATGTATATTTTAGATTTCCTTTAGCTGAGGGCCTTGCTTACATTCCTTAGTCTCACGTAATATGCGAGCCTGGCGCGGGCGCCGTCATCAAAACCTATTCTCCCAATCTCATGGTACACCCGTACATGCGGCAATCCAAGAACCTTGCGCAGTCTGAGAGTGCCGAAAGCGTAAGCGCAGAAGTCATCGGCATGCTGTCACGGCTTCATGTCATTGTAATCGGTCCTGGTCTCGGTCGCGACAAACTCATGCAAGACACATGCGCAAAGGTGATCGAAGAGGCCAGGAAACAGGGTATTCCATTCGTCCTGGATGCAGATGGTCTGTTCCTTGCGCAGACTAGACCCGAACTCGTCGAAGGATGCACAGAGTGCATTCTCACACCTAATGTTGTCGAGTTCGGCAGACTGGCCAAGGCAAAGGGCGTCGATGTAAATGAAGGCGATCCTTCAGAACTCTGCGCCAAGTTGTCCAAGGCGTTCGGGGGCGTTACAATTATCCAAAAGGGCGCAAAGGACTACATTTCCAACGGTGCACATACTCTTGTCTCTGACGGGGAGGGAGGCTTGAAGCGCTCAGGCGGTCAGGGTGATACTCTGACAGGTAGTTTGGCAACTCTGTTGGCGTACAGGAAGGCGTATCACGACAAGCTGTGGGATATTGGAACTGAGATGTCAAGGAGCGAGACGCTGGCGCTTGCAGCATACGGTGGCTCGTGTATCACAAGGGAATGCTCCAAGTTGGCCTTTAAGGAGAAGGGCAGGTCGCTGCAGGCTAGTGATTTGACGGAGCATGTCCATACTGCATTCCTCAATGTTATTGGAGAAAGGGAGGAGACTCCAATGCTGTAGGTGACGTTTGAGGATTCGTTATAGTAGACTAAACACATCCAGTCAGCCCATGGCTTGGAGGCTGTAATACCTTAACAATCACGACAGTTCACCATGGATCATTCATTACTGAGGATGAATGCTCACATTAAAAAATCATCAACGTTTACAACTGTGTGATAAAGATAATCCGAAACGAGTACCGGGAAAAAAAATAAAGGAAATGTTTCAATGTGTTTGTAATATACAACCAGGGCAAATCAAACCCCTTGTGCTCATGATACCCATAACAATGACTTCTGCACTTGATCTATACAATTTCACAGGTCTAGAAAGAGACACCGTTCCTCTCCTCATCACGGACCAGCCCTGATTCATGACGTAGCCATCCAAGCAAGAAGGGTTACTTTCAACCTCCTGAGAAGCCTGAAATATATTTCGGCAGCAGTAAATTTAGGCGAGGGAACCTCCAAGCACCCAGATCTCACCGTTGGAGACCTTTTCAGCGATGCTCTTGACTTCGATGTTGCCGGGTTGGATCTGCATTATTCAATTAGCGTGTTGTCTGAGAGTGCTTGGCAACCAAAAAAATATGAAGCAAGGGAGCAAAAAATCATTCTGAGCGGCACCACCACAACAAAAGGTATGACGCCCAGCCAGACATAGTTAGTAGAGGCGATAAAAGATGCAAAAAAAGAACCTGGAGTATCTGACTAACGCCAGACGAATGCTGATGAGAGTGGGACTCGAACCCACGCCACTTTCGTGACCAGGAATATGATGTTAAGATAACCTTAACCTGGCGCCATAACCAACTCGGCCATCTCACCAATTGTTTGGTTGATTGATGAAGGTTTTGGAAATTGCATCGACTATTCTCGTGGGCATTTGGGCCGAGAAGCGAACGACGACCTGCGGACAGGTGGGGCATCTTCGATGCAGTGCAGCAATTACTGGAATGGCAACATGAGTGTGCTTACCTTCTTTTGGCCGTCTTTGGACTCCCACCAGATCTCGTTGCCTGCAAGCGTCTTGATCTTCTTGCCCTCTTCCCATGGGCTCTCAGGTACAATATGTCGTTGGACGAAGCGCTCCAGGTTCGCCTTGGCGCGGTCTTCTCCACCAGCGCCCTTATACGCGTCTGCACCTAGAGTGTTGTAATCCTGTGGATCTTCCCAGGGCTTCCTCTTCAAATCTCGCATGACGGTGTTGTGAGGGGCAAGCACAGTGGCGTTCTTCGAGGCGTCGTCTAACCGTCCGGAGATGGCGTCGATCTCTCTTGTTAGGCCGCTGAATATGCCAATCTCCTGTGTCTTTCCGATGACATCGGATATAATGACTCCGGTTGAAACCTGCTCTTCCGGGGTGCCCATGATGTAGTCGCGCAGCGGCGCTTGCTCGGCAATGATGTGGAACGACTCGATGATGCTGTCAAAAGGGCGAGACTCGGCGGAGCAAGCAAAGATAAGGGAGATGGTAGCAAGAGGGTACGCAAAGAAGGATCCGGGTTTCATCGTGGTTTAAGCAGGGTGCATTAGGGTGTTGTTGGAGTTGTTCGTGATCGCGGCGGTTGGCAGGGCGGCACACACGTCATGCCGCGGTGAAGCCAAGACCTCGTGATCGCGTGAATGATCGCCAGGCGTCTTTTCGAGCTTGGGACCCTTTTCTTTCTTCCTCCACTCATGACTTCGGCAACGTGAAATTCAGCGCCTTTGAGCGCGTCGCTGATCGGCTCGCACCTTCTGGAGAAATTGCAAAGCCATGGCACTACAAATTCCAACAGTCACGGTTGTAAGTGCATGGAATTTGGGAATGATTCTGAGATTGTACTGATAGGACCAGGATGACCTCCTCGCTTTTCACGCGCAGCACTTTCCTCACGCGCCAACACCGGAGCATGTTCTTCATGGTGTGAACTACGAGTCCGAAGCAGCCGAAGAATATTACGACGAAGAGGACGACGGGCTAGGCTACTACCCCGATGGCACTAAACGTACCCTCACCGACGAGCAAATTGCCATGTTCCGACACTCGGAAATACAGGCCATCCTCCGCCAACGACGTCTGCAGAAGGAGAATGGCGAATCTTCTGAGTCTAGAGCCACTGCCACCAACCCGTCCCTTGATGTTGCCAGTCCAGCGCAAGAGGGTTCTTCAAATAGCACGGACAGTACACAGCAGGCTCAGCCTAAAGAAGCAGAGCAAGTAAATAAGCAGCAGTGGGCAGCGACTAGTGCGAAGAGCAAAGCCAAGGCTAAGAGAAAGAGAGATAGATATGCAAAGAGGAGAAAAGAAGTGAGGCTGCAGAAGGGGCTACCGAGACGAAGGAGTGGTCGCAATGGTGCAGGCAGTGACTACAGCGATGAGGAGAGCGATGAATGGGATCCTTGGCATCAAGCGAACGGTCCAGATGTGCAGAAGGATGATACCCTGGATCTCGACTATTGAAACATTGCTTGAGCAGTTGTGTCTGCTTATCAACATAAGGCATTCATGTTCTGCTTCGTCTTTTATTACAGCAGTCTGTTTTGGGCAGCACACTTGTGATTCACATAAACGATTCCGTAGTCTGTGCATGAACAGCCACTTGTGAGTCTACCATTTTCCTTAACTTCACATGCAATGACGAAAATTTCGTTATCGTCATCCTTAGGCGGAGATGGCGGTAGGCTTGAGACGAGAGTGAAAGACTGCTTGCAGCCTGATCTCTCGACTCGTCTGGCGCTGTCAATGGCGAGTTTAAAATCTTCTCTCTGAGCACTTCTTTGTCACGGCCACTGCTGATCTAGTCATTTGTAATAATGTACTAACACAAAGACTAGATGTCTTCCTCGTCGTTTAGGGTGGTGCGGTGGGCCTCTATCACACACGTTCGCGCTAGACTATGGCCTAAGTAAACCAATCCGTCAATTTTCTTCCAAAAAGTATTCGGTACTTCTCAAAATACTAGGCTTTCCCCCAGGTGGGCGAGTGAATGTTTGATTTCAATGACGTCTCCTTGTATCTTTTTAACGTAAATTTACGATACGACAAATCTGCTATTGATCTCGTGTCGAGAACCAGAATTGCAATTACTTGCTAAGCACTGCTCTCACTTCTCTCACTCCTCGAGCGGCCTTTATCCGGCCGCTGGGTTGCGCCAGACTCGCTTATATATCAGCCCCGAGCTCCTCCAAATCTCCTTTCTCACTCCTTCCACAGCTTCCTTTCTTAACAGTTAATCATGGCACCTCGAAAGTCTCACGAGAAGGATCACAAACCCATGACTCCAAACAAGTCGACAGCGTCAACCGGAACAGGTGTGGTCAAGCGTCGGTATAGAAAAGTACGGTTTCACGAGGACGGTCTTCTGAATGTTGAGAGAAAGAACGGCAAGTACTTCAAGATGTGAGTCGATGTGGTCTGGAAGTCACGAATATATTCACTAAGTATATCAGGGCACAACAGAATCAACGACAGTCACCGTTGCTATGCCTGCCTGCGGAGCTGCGCAACAAGATCTTCTCGTATGCACTTGGCGGCAAGACCTTCGAAATTGTACGGAGGGAGTATACCCCCAGGAAGCTCGAGAACGTAACAAAGCATAAGCATGCATTGACTTTGCTGCAAGTCTGTCGCCAGATATATGCCGAGACGACACTGCTACCATTCAGTACGAACATCTTCTCAGTTTCATATCCTTACCAGCTTGGAAAATGGGCTGAGAGCTTACACCCAGCTCGTGCTCAGAGTATCACTTGGGTTCAAGTGAACTTCCCCTCCATCTCTTCCTTCCTCCGCCTTATGACGGCATATGTATTTCGACATGGCGATCTGCTGTCGTCTTCAGGGATACGTGACCGTGGTGATGTCGCTTTATCTTCTGTTTTTTTTTGGAAGGCTATAGCTCCGCGTGCAGAGAGAAAAGGCGGAAGGTCATCGAGGACGCGCTTCAAGAAAGTAATTAAGGCATCCAATTTGTTTGGCGATGAAGGTCTGGGAGGTATATCGGTACATAAAAGTGATTTCAAGCCTTGTGGCCGGACTTCAAGGAGGCTAAAAATCCTGTACTTGTCACACATTCAACACTTTGCTTGATGTACACGACAGCTCTGTACTATATTGAATTCAAGTGAACTATCTAATTCGGCCAAGCCTCTTCTTTGCCACTGTCCCAGATCGAATACTTTGCCTGCGATGATCAAGTATGCGATTGCACACGCAAAGACTAGGTACCTGGCTCCTTGTGCGTAGTGTAGACTTAGGCTTCTATTGCAAATTTCTGCGCTAGCTAGTTGATCACAGCACTCGTTATGTGCCTACTTTCCAATCCTCTACACAGTATTATGCCATTGCTCGCTTAAAGTCCGCCCTGCTTTCACCATGCTACCCGTTGCTGACTAAACCGTGCACGGAACCACCTCAGATGATCGTGGTCGCCATGGTGGCAGGGGGTGTCTGGTGTACCTAAGCCAGTTTTAGTATGTTCTTGTGTTGGCATGTTACGTTCAATACGTACATTGGGTTATATTCCCCCCAGGACATCCCTGCTATTTCAACTCGTACTTCAACGGGCATCTCGGGTATAGTATGTTCGATCGCCTTGCGGACATGATCAACACCTATTTTCTCGAGGATTCGATCGAAGGGGGGATCGGAAAATATGGTTGCAGTGAGTACTTTTAACCCAACTGGGAATTTCTGCTGGAGCATTATGCGCATGCATTCGTACAGCTTAGTACAAGCTTCCTCTTGGTCAACATCAGGGTAAATGCTAATCTCAAACTGAACGGAAGTTATATGGTTGAACAGGTGCCTCTTGAGCAGCCGGTAGCAAGTCTTCAACCCGGTTTCCTGATGGAAAGAGAATACGTTTTGCCGAAGTGGGATCAGCGCAGCTTCCGCGTATATCTGACGGCAAACTCGTAGAAGGGAGACTTCGAGGTGGTTGTTAATCAGACTCCCAAACGAGTTAGAGAACCCGATCATATGCCTCAATACTCTCCCACCAAGTAAAAGCCTCCATATTATGTTGCGGATCTGAAAAAGTCAACATTCGCTCCATGTTCAAGCGAAGATCAATATTTACCTCAGGTGGTAGGCGTAGAAGGGGCGACTGCTGGTTGTTCGCTTCGACACTGACAGACATTAGTCTCTTCTTACATAGTGGACTTCTGATATACCCACAGCTGTATCTCAGAGCCCTTGGGTTTAACGTTCAGTAAGCCGTTTCCGAACTTCCGGTATCCGCGTTTGCCCCGCTTAACAACCTCGTCGTTGCTTGTTTTTACAGGAGTAGCTTTCTTTGCATTTGGAGCCTTGCGATCAATAGCAGACTTTTGGGGCGCCATGGTAATGTTGGAAGTAATTTTTGGTGGAAGACTATGGTTGAGAATGACTGGAGAGAGGAGGGGAGAATCGGACTTTATAGGATCGTCAAACGAACGGAGGGCAGAAGAAGCTTTCACCACATATAGTACCTGACTAGCGCGGGTCCATGCGTTTGATAAGAAATTAGGGTGCTTGTGAAAGAGAAACAATATAGCAATGACTGAAGACTGATCAGTTACAATTCAGTTCGGTTCCCATCCCTCACGCTCAAGCTACGCTCTATCCCATGTCTAAATAACCCAAGCGCGAGTACATAGTGGGAACCATCCAAACAATCAGGCATCCATAACCTCTGTAAGCAGATTCAATTTATCACTATATACAAACGAATCCAAACCACTCCCGTTTGCGTCTGCACGCTAGTTGTGCAATCGTGAAATCAACATTGAATGCGTGAATGCATCAGCATCTTGCCCATACTATGACTAGTGATGCCTTGTGCAGGAATGAATTCACGAAACTTTTGAACAGTCAACTCTTGCATCTCTGCTTTCTCTTCTTTTCTCGCTCCATAATGTTCATCATTGTCTTGTCTACAATGATCCCTCCAGAAGACTCGAATATTAAGTTCCGATATATTTTTCAGGCCCCTAAGCGGCAAAAAAGCGTGTGGAATTGAGAAAATCATGTCATAAAGCATTAGAGCCCCTATCAAAGTAATATTAGGGGTCTGTACTAGTTGTGAATGAACAATCATACAGGCCGAGACCAATATCAAGCTTCTTGATAGATGGCAGTATTTGCGGTTAGAGAGCCAGGCATTCTTCGGTATCTGCCATGACTGGAGAAAGAAAACACAGCGTACATGGCAATGCTTCCTCGTAAATGCGTGGGCCTTCAGAGTTTTCAGACTGCTCAGGGAAATAGCAGTCCCGACGATCTTGTAGATCTGAAATGGATCTCAATGACTTGAAAAAACTTCCCACCCTTATCCGCCGCAAGTAGACGTGGTGAATCCGTTCTCGTAGCTCTGAGGGAACCTGTTTGCGGAAAGTCTCAAGGAGGTAACGATGCGGTTCCGAGTCGCTAGTGAACACCCACCGAAACATCGGCTTCGTCAAATACTGCATCGCTTCATCATGAATATCATATGGGTACGACTCCTTCAGCCTGGCTAGGAACTTCAAAGCCGATGGCTCAAAGGATCCGATTTTGTCACGATCAGGATTGATCTCGATGTCGTTACTGTTGCCCATTACTGCTCACTTGAAAACCATCTGCCTGGGTTCCAGTGGTAGTCGCCTAGAGAAACTCTCCTCGAAGGAGACGTCTCTTGGATCCATCTTGATATAGGGGGGTTGTAACTGGATTTGGCAGAAGGATTTTGTGCTTTGAAGTTCATCCTCCGTGTTCACTTTATATATCTAAGAGCACAAAAACTCATGGATCCGATTGTTAAATTCGAGGTCACCCATGGTAAGATTGACATGGAAAAAAATTGGCCTAGGCATAAGCGTTTGCGGAGCACAAGAAACGTGGTTCACCGTAAATTCGTCAAGGCTGTACTGAACCTCACACTGGAAGCTACTCAATTTTAACCCTAGCTATCAGCCAACGACGATATCCGGTCTACCTATGGGTATCTCGAAGTGAATGCAAACATTTCCAAAATTTGCTGCTGTTGCCTGGCATTTCGAGGAGTTGCTACGTGGGATCGCCAGGCAGAAACGGTCGGCGTTAGCCAAATCAGACGAATCTTTTCAACATGACACATGCATCAGTGACCTCTTGTGGGAAAGCTACCTGAATACTCAAGAACTGCGAGGGCAGAGAGTGCTTAAGACACGCACGTGAGTGAAGTCGACTATGACGTATCCCACCCCCACATTCTCGTTTAGACCGTCCATCCGGCGTTTCGGCCGCGCAGCAACACAACGCAGCGAACATCGGTAAGGATGCCGGTGCCTATTTCTGCGACCGAGATCTAGAAGCTGTTGGTAGGGGCTTCCCATGCACACCGTGGTGAGTCACGAAGATGCCAAATCGCGACTAACGTTAAACCCGTCCCGGGTTTAACGGCTAGGCAATCACCTGCCTCCCGTGGGCTAGAATTCCCATCTTCTTCTCTATCTTCTCTCGCCAACCCCTCGTGATCATTGGAACCAGATACATCCGTTGATTGCGTTGTTTGTACCGAATTTGTCCACTGCAGTAACCCGCCGTCAAGCATCACCAACATGGCTCCCATGTTTGTATCGCGAATTGCTGGCTTCCTCGGTGTACAGTCGCTCAACGCAACCGGACGAGATGCTTACATTATCATCACATTGCGTTCCTTACGCATGTTCACTGCCGGCATTCCCAGTCTCGTTTTGGCTTTGTTCTTCGCCGCTCTCAAGTTTCCCGATTCGAGAATCGGAGCATTCATGACACTCACGTTACTGGGAGATGTCTTGCTCTCCTTGCTACTTACCCTGGTGGCGGATAAAATGGGAAGGAGAAAGATTCTGTTTATGGGTAGTGTGATGATGGCTTGCTCAGGCGTCACATTTGCACTCTCCGAGAACTTCTGGATCCTCTTAATTGCAGCAGTATTTGGCATCATTTCTGTTACCGGAGCGGACTGCGGGCCATTTAGGGCGGTCGAGGAGAGCATGCTAAGCGGTTTGACTGATGACAAGACAAGAAGTGACGTTCTGTCGTGGTATGTCACAGCGACCACAATGGCTGGAGCTATTGGAGCGGAGGTCGCAGGCAGAATAGTGCACGCACTTGAGAAGAGCAGCGGAAACGCTATCAAGGCATACCATGCCTTGTTCTGGGGGTACGCAGCCTTTGGTATACTTGGGTGCATATTATGCCTGGGGTTAAGTACCAGATGTGAGGCGGCTGGCGAGAAACGTGCTGAAATGAAAGAGCGGAGAGGTAGTGGTGACGGAGAAGAAGAAGAAGTGCTTCTCGAAGCCATGACACCAAGCACGGTCGATGGATTCGATCAAGATGGTGAACCCTCGAGAAGAAGGGAAAACCTCAGAGTCCCACATTCGCCCAAGAAACAAAGCTATTTCAGTCAAATATCGAAGACCACGCGATCAATCTTGTACAAACTCTGGATACTTCTTGCTGTCGATAGCTTATCGGATGGAATGACGCCTTACTCACTTATGAACTACTACGTCGACCGAAAATTTGGCGTCTCCAAGGCTACGCTTGGAGACATCACCTCGGCTTCACAATTCCTTTGCGCAGTCGGCGCTATTTTTGCTGGACCCCTGGCTAAACACATCGGCCTGATCAACACCATGGTTTTTACACATCTTCCTTCATCGATATCTATTATCTTCATTCCTGTACCATCATACGTGGGATGGACAATCGGGCTGATGCTCTTCCGAGCCGCCCTCAATAGTATGGATCAAGCCCCGCGTACGGCCTTCATTGCCGCAGTCGTCAAGCCAGAGGAGCGCACAGGTGCGATGGGTATCACAAGTATGGTACGTACCCTGGCTATGAGTGTGGGACCCTCAATCACTGGTCTCCTTGCTGGCAGCAATAACTTTTGGGTTGCCTTCCTGGCGTCTGGTACGTGCCGGATTATCTACGATATCGGGTTATGGATATTGTTTGTGAATGTCAAAGTGGAGGAAGGCGCTGGAAGGGAAAGCGAGGCAGAAAACCTGGAAGACGAGGCCTGGAACGGCTTACTCAGTGACACGGAAAGTGATGATAGTAGTGAGGGAAGAAAGAGTAAGGATATCGATAGTGGGGACAGGGTTTAGATTGTAGATTCAACCAAGGTTCTGAATAGACATGTATCTCAGAATCGTCCATCCATCTGCTACTGAACAATAACCCTCCCTGAAAGACTAACACGACGCCTTCTCAGCCCGAAGTAGAGTTTCATTGTGATCATCAATGCACAGCTGTACCTTGACAGCTTTTGCTTGTTTCTTCTTCGCGCCTAGGCTGCTCTTGGTACTGAATCTCTCTTTCGTTGAATGATCCAAGCCATGGAATAGCGACACCAGAGCACTAGACTTCCAGGCCTGTGTATCAGATGTATGCGTCATCGTCATGGAGGCGATCAGGAAGACCAGGGTCGCCAGGACAGCGGTAATAGGGAGCACAGCAAAGCCCCAGCGAACATGAACATAAGACTCAACCGTGATAGACTTTCCATTCGTGGGCACTGCGCCCATGAAGCTGCGGAAAGCCGTGGTCATCGAAACGGCTAAGTCACTCATCAACATGTCCAGTCCATTTGCGTACTCGTAGTAGTTCCAGTAAAACGCCGTTAGGATGTCTGTGTCAAAAAACGTCTCTCCTGTTGCGATACCCACTGTGAGGTTCACTACTACAGCGCGATCCGGGTCAGTGATACTGCGGATGAAGTCGCTGGTTGTCCGGGTTGCAGAGCCATTGGTGAAGATTGCACTGAACCAGCCACGGATGCTTAGCAGAGCACCCATCCCAACGAGATAATCAGTATCATCGGAATCACCTCTAATATAGACGCCATAGTCGGCGTTCGGATCTGGAGAGCTCATGTCCAGCACAGTGTGGTTCATGATTGAATGCGTGATGTTTTCCTGGTGTGTGCCATTCACCACCGCCGCGGATACCGTATTGACGCAAGCCTGGAGTGTGCATTGCGTAGCCCAGGGGTTGAGTTCATTGGGTTTGTCCTGGTGTTCAGTGCCCATGAAGACGAGCTTGATCATTGTGGAGTGGGGCATGTCGCCGTATGCAGATGGGATGAACGAAGTCATGCTGAACACGTCGGAACTGGTGTTGAGCAATGCTCCTTGAGGCACTTGCCATCCACACGAGGAGACGTTCGGTGAAATACCCATTTCTGGCGCACAGTACCTTGTGATGAGCGGAGTGATGTCGGTACATTCGTGACAAACCGCCAACGTCTCAAAGGGCTTCCACGCACAGTTACCACTCGAGCATTCGAATTGGAGAGATGCCGCGGGCCTGTTGTTCTCTGCGAACAAGCCATTGTAAACCGCTGCCTTGAGAGGAAGGATAGGTACAAAGCCAGCTGTAGAATGTCAGTAGGTTGCTATGTAGTGTTATCCAGGGATACTTACTACTACTTGTGTTGCCTGGTAATGCACCAGTGTAGTTGAGTGCCCGAGGAATCATAGCTCCTACATCACTTTCGACAGTTCGTATATTGTACGTTGCTATTTGCTGTGCAAAAGGCCCAAGAGCAAGACCGACAATGGCGACGATTGCTCCAAAAGACCCGAGCAGTCTGGGGGACAGAAATGTCAGTCATCGAGTGCTAATGTCCGAATGAGATGTACGTACCCTCCCCTGGCTTTTGATAATAGCTTGAGAGCACCCCAAGTACCACGACTCGCCTCGTCAAATGCCTCAATGTCAGACAGCGGAGTTGGCGTCTGCTTGAACCGAATCCACTTTGCCTGCGAGATTCCACTCGAAAGGCAGACTGACATGGTAGCATTTGCACACGTAGCTAGTAAAGCGATGAGTGCGTTCAGAGTGATGTCGTGAGGCCAGTCTGGTAAAGCACGCCCATTGTACTTGAAGACAACTCCAATGATGGATGCCACAGCACCCAGAGCGACTAAAATAGCCATGATCTCGAATGCCCAAGTACGAGCATGAGACGATCTAGCCTTACGGCCAGACTTTTGGCTGCTTGCCTCTGAAGTAACGGCAGTAGTGTTGGTGGACGAGCTCCAGTGTGCCAGATGCTTGACGGTTCGTGGTCCTACGGTGGACACTGGGCTTGCATGATCGAATTCATAATTGCGATCATCTTCTCTAGAGTGTTGGGGAGGAGGCGAAGGGGAGTTGTAGTCTTCATTTACTGGTTCGATTTCAACAGTGGCCTGGGTTTTAGGCAAGTGTTGGTATGCCATTGTGAAATAAGAACAGAGGAGATTGTTCTCTTTCCATAGACCAAAGCTACGAGAATAGAGAAGAAGAGGGCTCAACAACGACCCCGACAAGTTTAATGGATTGCTCTTCTTTTCAGCTATCTTCCATACCTTGACTCCCAAGCCCACCAAGCCACATCAAACTACTATAAGGTGTGGTAAGCTCAAACTCAGAGACCTAGATTAGGCTATGCCCGTCTCACATTGCATTAGGCAGACGGGAGCTGAAGATATGGCAGCTCCAATTCGCCGACCACGCCACTGGTATCTCTAATCACACAGAAAGCCTGAACATCCGCCCCAATTATATGATAGGGACTACGCCCCAGTGATGGGTATGGTAACACTACATAATACATAATGTACAGGGCACGAGGCTGAGCAGGCGCATCGGTAGAGGTACCCAGAGTAGTGGTGATGCAGAGTACCTGCAAAGGCTTTGAGCACGCATGAAGCAACATGTCTAGATGCTACTGGCCGCCACATTTACCTAGAGAAGATACTGGATACATTTAGATAGAACGTACCCAGCTAGCCCCGCACTTTCAGCCCCATTTTCGGCTATTACAGCTTGAACTGGTTACGCCTCTTCATTTTTGCAAGATAAGCGTATGAAGTAGAAAGATAACAACGCCGAGCTGAGCCCCGTCGGGCCGGGCCTAGCTTTATGGCTGATTCGACGGTGTTGGGCCATGTTGCAGTGAGTGGATGAAGAGCTGAAGAGGGGTTCCACGCAATGATGAGTTCTAGACCTTTTTGTATGCGATACCAGCTCACAATTCGTTGCGGCGGAGAGTGGAGCGCAAACTCGCTCTACCTTGTGGCCTAGTGTGTGCAGCCTGTAGCACGGTCATCCCCATAACGGGCACTGTGTACTATAACGCATAAACAGCGCAAGGTGACAACTAGGACGAAAGAAAAAACTGAGTGTGACGGTTCTTGGCTTCAAGTTCGACGTGTCTCAACGAACTATTTTAGATGAAATGTTGACTGAGTTAAAGAATGTCTAGGCAGGCCCTTTTCTGATTTGTATCTTACCTTTGAAGTAGAGCTGCTTGTCGGAAGCGGAATATCGGACAACGGCGCAGTGGGATTCGCCCAACAAAAAGGTCTCCCCCTCCTCATATTGTTACTACAAATGGGGCTGGGTGAACAAGGTTGAAACTAGAGTGAATACCGACGTAAAGTGATGTGCCTAGTCTACAGTTTTAGAGTGCTTAGTGTATCGACTAGTTCAGATCACAATTCGACTCAGTATACTACTCCATCTTCTAGATCACTCTCATAGACACTTAATCCAAGTGCAGTCATGTAGCCATCTATTCCATCCACTTCGATAGCTTCACTGCTATTGCCGAGGTACAAGCCCCACATCACCCCACATCTCTATTCGTCATTCCGGGGAAGCAGTGTAAGGCGGACCATTACAAGGTTAATAGTGAAGCGTTCTGTAAATACTAGATCTTTCCTTCAATGCTTCCTCAAGCAGCATGCGCGCATTGCCACTATAACCATGTCCTCAAAACCAGATGAGCTTCGCCATACCACTCTGAACCAAACTCTCCGTGGAAGGCTCTCCCTATCGACTCTTGAGTTCCGAAACCTCAAATACGCATGCGTACCAGGACGATACCAAGATCCAATACCCAACCACGAGCCGCTGAAAGAGGGACCAGACGGCGTGGTAGACGCTACTCACTTCGGCCCATCATGTCCCCAGCACCGCGGAGCACAGGCCTGGGATCTAACGCTGACTGGCGACGCGGTTCTCGAGTGCTCAGAAGGTCAAGGCCCAACAGAAAAGATGGACGAATTTGAATGTCTGCAGTTGAATGTCACGGTGCCCAGATCTGTTCTTAGTGCCGCAACGGCGACCGGACGTCGACTGCCAGTCTTTGTATGGGTCCACGGCGGAGGCCTTAGTATGGGATCCAATAATTGGCCGCAGTACCAAATGCGGCGATTTGTAGAACGCAGTATTGAAATCGAAAAGCCTGTGATCGGGGTGGGTCTAAATTACCGCATCAATATCTTTGGCTTCCTGGCTGGTAAGGACATCGGGTCTACTGGTAACATGGGGTACAAGGACCAGGTGCAGGCATTCCGGTGGGTCAAGAGACACATTGTGGGATTTGGGGGCGATCCGGATAATATCACAGCTGCGGGGGAGTCTGCGGGTGGCATATCGCTCTCCACACTGCTTTGTGCCAATATTGCTGGAGAAGGAGGATTGTTTGAAAGAGTAGTTGTTATGAGCGGCGAGGCGACACTGAGGAAGTGGCGGAACAAATGGTGGCAGCAGAAGATGCTGGAGGACCAGTCTACGTATTTGAAGCTGGATAGAGCGGATGCTGAGGGCAGAAGGAGAGCGCTGCTAGATATGGATGCTGAAGAGCTTGCCCAGAAGATGCCACTAGCGCAACATTTTACTGCGACTGTGGACAATAAGTTTCTGACGGAGAATGTCTCGATAGGTTCCTTGAATGATGGGCAGAGCGCTGTACACAAGCCTTCTTGGTGCAAGGAGTTTGTCATAGGAGATACAGCGCACGATGGACTTGTTCTGAAGGCTAGGGTTCTCGACCCACCCGGCGCGCTGAACCGGCTCAGGGAATCATGTATGAAATGCCTCACGACATCCGAATCGCAAAGACTATTAACTGCGTACGGTTTGGACGGCGGTTTGACAAAGCAACAAGAAAGCGAACGCTTACTCGAGCTGGTGAGCGAGCTGCGCTTCTACTTGCCAGCATTGGCAGCATATCGGGGCTGGAAAGCTAGCTCCCAGCCAAAATGTGCTTCACGGTACCACTTCCATGTCCACAATCCTATCGACGGCCCATTCAAAGGCCTTTCCTCTCACGAGCTGGACGTCGCACTCCTTCTGAATAACTTCGAAGAGCATCTCGATGAGCGTAGTCGAGGGGCTGCGCGAGCAATGCAGGATCAGTTCATCAAGTATATTAACGGCGAGGGATGGGTCAAGTACGGCAAGCTTATAGTGTTTGGTAATAGTGGCGTGATGGAAGTCGACGAAGATCAATACGATGCCATATTTCGCAACGGGAGAGGCGTAATATTAGAGGATATCGGGATGAACAAGTTGTGGCGGCTTGCTGAGATGTGGCAGAATGTACGGCAAGAGGAAGAAGAGCTTGAGCTTCACTGCAAGTCGAAGTTGTGATCGAAACAGTAATGCAAATCACCTGGAGAGCAGTAGCAACGCTAGACCGAAGAGCTGGGGCAGATCAGAGTAAATTTTGTGAAGCGTAGTGAACCAACACACTTCAAAGAAGCGTTCCTGTGGTACTGTATATATTCGTCGACATGCCATAATTGAATCAATAATACACTAATTTTCGACCAGAACCAATGCGCCGCCAAAGCTTGTGCTTCGAAGAAAGTCTCTATGCTACATCAACGAACCCTCTCTTTTTTCTGTTCTTCTCCTCCTCCAGTTTATCTACGTCTTCCCATCTCACCAACTGCGCCTCATCCACCCTCTCGCCAACGAATCTCATAGCTGCAACATTGAAACCAATCAGGTCCTTGTTGCCAATCAACGTTTTGCGGAGGTCGTTACGCATTCCCTCAATCACAGTTTTCAGCTCCCTGCTCGCAACAATCTGCTTTTGATGCGTCTTGAGCATAAAAAACAGGACGCGACATGTCAGAGTAATGTTCCACTGCTTGCGCACCCAGATGGCCAGGAATGTGAAGAGAGCAGGTAGTGAGGAGAAGGGCAGGACAAGCAGTGCATCATGAAGTTGCGCAGCGGGAATCTTGGAAATGGTGTTGAGGACATGGCGTTCGGCGGATATGTTTCCAAGGGCAAGGAAGAGAGGATCACGCTGTGGTGGTGCAATCTTAGGATTGGACTTCTTTTGGACTTCCCAATCGCGAACGACTTCCAGGTCAGCGACACCCAAGTCTAAGGCTTCTTGGATGCGTTCACCCGCTGTCAGGGTGGTGACAGTTTGTTTGCTGGCGTCGACTGCTTCGGCGCGTTCGCCGTTGGGGTCTTCCTCGTCTTCGAGGTTTGCCGCTAGTGTCTTTTCGTACATTTCTTCTAGCTCTCTTTCCCTCTCTTCTTCCAGGAAGATGGGCTCATCCGATCGTGTCCAAATGCGAATGCTCTTGTCGTGACTGGCTGAGACGATGAAGTCACCTGTCCGCGCTACAGTCATCGCCCAGATCTCGCCGTGGTGGCCCTTGAACTTCTGAATCTGCTGGAATTTGTCGCCGTCCCAGCTCTTGATTGTCCTGTCTTTACTGGCGCTAAAGAGGATGTGGCGTTCCTCACCATCGACTGGGTGTGGAATGAAGGAGATCTGCATAATGCTGTCCTCATGGCCGAAGAGTGCTTTATGGCAGTCTCCAAAGTCTAGGCCCCAAATACGTACATTTTTGTCGGCAGAACAAGTGGCAATGAGTTTGCTGTCACTGGAGATAGACATGTTGAGTACAGGCAGCTTGTGGCCGTAAAGGTTCAGGAAGAGCTTTAGCGAGTCCACGAAGAATAC
The DNA here is from genome assembly GCA_005212705.1 of Curvularia lunata. Classification (NCBI taxonomy): domain Eukaryota; kingdom Fungi; phylum Ascomycota; class Dothideomycetes; order Pleosporales; family Pleosporaceae; genus Curvularia; species Curvularia lunata. Next base: position 3,670 of record PELC01000073.1, on the reverse strand, counting down.
TTTGACGGTGTTGTCGAGGGTTGCGACGGCCAGTAATCGTGAGTCGGGCGAGAAGTGCACGCTCAGGACGTCGTCATTGACCTTGAGGACACGGGACTGAATAAGCTTGAGACGAGGTGTTGTTCGTTTGGTTCCTGGTATCTCTTCTTGAACAATTTCAAAGTTCCAGAACTTGACTGATTTGTCGGCACTGCCAGTGATGAGAGACTTGCCATCAGGGTGCACCTGCATAGTCCACACGGCTCCTTCGTGCGCGGAAATCTTGTCGAGCAGTGTGGACGCTGCGATATCATACAGCTCAATGTCGCCGTCTTTCGTTCCTACCACAACGATCTTGTCTCCTGGAAGGAATGCACAGCAGAGAGCATAACCACACTCAAGCGTGCGTAAACAATTCTGAGTCCTCACGTTCCAGATCTTGAGGCCTCCACTGGATGCGGATGCTAGCATACGGTCGTCGGAGCTAAGTGCGAGCGCTCGCACGTCATTCCTGTGCCCAGAGAGTTCGACAGTCAATGTTCGCGAATAGTCGGGTGTTTCCTCGCTTTTCGACTTGCTCTTTTGCGGAACCTCGTAGACATCTATGAGGTTATTGTTGGTTCCGACAAGAAGTTGCAGTTTCTTGGTTCCTTTGATATGCATCCACGCAACCGACCTCACCTTTCCAGCCGTTCGTACGGTCACATACGGCACGAATACTTCACCAATCTCAGCATCAGCCACATTGACCTTCTCATCCACATCAGCCTCTTCTTGTGCGTCTTCTTTCATCTCGCTCTTGGCCTTTTCCCTCTTCCTCTTTCTTTTCCTGATCAGGCTCTTCCTGACCTCTTCTGGGGTCTTTATGCGCCATATTTCGACAGCCTTTTCTGCACCATGCACCGCGATGTAGTCGGCTTTCGAGTAGAATGAGATGCCCTGTGTTCTATCCTTGCCCTGTCGGTATAGGATGCCCCGTGGAGTGAGGTATTCCAATTCTGCTGCTTCACCAATCTTTGAACTCGCTTTTCGCAAACCGGCTTGGTCGATCGCCCACACCTTGAGCTCGCCATCATTGCCTGCTGTGATACAACCACTACCATCTGGCGAGACACCAAGCGCCCAGCACTCTCCGTTGGTTTGCGCTATGTGTGTCTCGATGCAGTGTTGGGTGGTGACGTCCCAGATCTTGATCAGCGCGTCCTTGCTAGTGGAAAGCAGGAATGCTTGATCCAGGTCCATATCGACGTCTTCGTCGCCTGAACCATCCTCTTGTACCGCATTTTCGGGGTGAATAAAGTGCAAGCCTGTAATCTGACCCTTGTGCCCTCTTAGCTTGAACAGGCCTGTTTCTGAGACCAGGTCCCATATGATGATGTCTGTGTCCTTGGAACCACTGGCTAATCGGACGCCAGTTTGGTCAAAAGTAAGAACTGTGACTGCTGACTTGTGCCCGTTAAAGCTGATGATGACGGTCGACGTTCGCGCATCCCAAATACGTATGCTTCCGTCCGCATAACCAACAGCGAAGACATCTGGGTCCACCTCGCTTCGACGAATGACCGTGACTTCTTCAGTGCATGAATTGTCGCGCCATCTGCTCACAAGCTCACTCTTCTTTATATCCCAGCACAAGACCTCCTCGTTCGCGGCGGCGTATGCGCGCCCGGCACCAGCAGGGCGGTTGGAGCCCGGCTGGGTCAGGCCTTCGGGAGTCCAGACAATGTTCGAAGTAGCAGTTGCGACCACGCCGAACGCGTCGGTCTGCTCATACTTGCTGTGTGAAGGTCAGCAGAAGCTTTACCCGGGTTGCGTTGCAGATGCGCATTACCTATAAGATTTGACCATGCTGTGCCGCGGTCACAAAATAGTATAGCGATCTGTAAAACGAGTTATCTCGATATTTTTAGGCGCGACTGTCTCTGCTCATGGCGCTCGCAGCGAAATTTGTGCGCCTATGCGCCCGTGGTGAATGTCGAGATACAAGTTCGCATGGTTCTGGAAACTTTTTAGACAAGGGCCTGACCCCACGGCTGGCGCTAGGCCCACCTTCCAGCATCACTAGGCACAGCGCACCTCCGTCCTCCGCATCACCGCCCGACTCGAGAGCTCCCCGCCCGACGACATCAACCCTTTCCCACCCCCTACGAGAAGCTGCAATCGCCACCATGCTTCTTCTCGACTACCAGAACGTTCTCATCGAGTCCCTGCTCAGGGACCGGGTCAATGGGTACGCCGTACCCCGCTGCCTCCCGCTCCGCTGCCAGGTAGCTAACAACACACAGAGGAGCCCCAGCCAACATTGACCAGGTCGTCTCTGACTTTGACAACGTCACCTTCCACATCTCAACTCCAGAGAGCAAAACCAAGATCCTCGTATCGCTGCACATCAAATGCTTCAAGGAACTCGTCCAGTACGGTGCGCAGGCTGTTTTGGAGCGCGAGTATGGGCCGTATATCGTGGAACCAGAATCTGGATACGATTTCTCTGTTCTGGTAGATCTGGAGAACCTGCCAGAGGATCAGGGTGCGAGTCACTTTGCATGCGCAAAGGAAAGTGCTGACGGTATGCAGAGGCCAAGGATGATCTGGTTCGCCGCATAGCCCTCCTCAAGCGAAACGCCATGGCTGCACCTTTCGAGCAGGCTTTCGACGAGTTCCACCAGCTTCAAGAGGAGGCTTCCAAATACACATCCGAGGCAGCGCCGCAAGGTGTGAAGGAGGGTGGTGACGTGCGCGCAATCCACTACCGGGAAGAAGAGGCCATCTACGTCAAGGCTAGCCACGACCGTGTCACCGTCATCTTCTCAACCGTGTTCCGGGAGGAGACGGACAGGATATTTGGAAAGGTTTTCCTCCAGGAGTTTGTCGATGCAAGGCGGAGAGCCATTCAAAACGCTCCACAAGTGCTGTTCAGAAACGACCCACCGCTCGAGCTACAGGGCATTCCCGGAGTCGACACATCCGGCTCTGCCGATATTGGCTACATCACCTTCGGTACGCATACCTGCAGTGAAACTCGTCCGTGGCTGTACATGACTGACTGCTGCAGTGCTTTTCCCTCGTCATCTCACAAACCAACGCCGAGCCGAGGTCATCTCACACATCCAGACCTTCCGCGACTACTTCCACTACCACATCAAGGCTTCCAAGGCTTTTATCCACTCGAGGATGCGCAAGAGGACTGCCGACTTCCTCCAAGGTATGCCTACTATCTATATACTGTTGTTGAGCTTGTTCGCTAACATGTCTAGTTCTCCGCAGAGCTCGACCCGAGTCGGAGGAGAAGGAGCGCAAGACGGCCAGTGGCCGTACATTCAAGGTGCAGGCATAGATCAAATCATAAGGCAAGCTTCGAATATAACACGACATTTTCAATGCAACAGTATCTCGTGACTACATACTGGCTCCGTGTAATCTGGGTTGCATCATGCGAAGTCTGACGAGACAGTATCGCAGTAGTGAACATGACTTTTTTTTTGGAAATCCATGCAAATGATAACTTACAACATACTTCAAACCATCTGCACTCATCGATTCCATCCAGTTCTGAGCCGAGGAAGAAGCTTCAGGTTGCCGAAGGCCATGGCATAGACTTTGAAAATTGGTGTAATTCTATGTTTCTACATTGCAGCAAACTCAATCACGTACTAGCTCCGACGAATTATGTGATATAAAAGGTTTTTTTTGG